>JAKOGI010002483.1:0-106202 GCA_029747015.1 Carnegiea gigantea
ATATATATATATATATGATAAGTGGCTTTGATTTCATCATTTTGGGGTAGTTTTGTGGCACTTTTTCGGGTTTTAAGTGCCTATTGTTATATTTGATACTCTTTTTCCCAATTTACGGTTGGGTATGGTTTTTTGGTGGTTGTTACAGGGTTTCAGACTGATTGTCCCAACATTTGACTTGGTGGGAGGATGTCTTAGCTCACCACGATACCCCCCAATGTCACCATGCCTGTGGAACCAGAGGAAAAGCAAGAGAGATCGGTCCAGTAGAGACCACGGTCCAACTGTGGTGACCACCACAGACCGTGGTTCCTTTGTAACTGTGTCCTCTTCGTCTGCCTTCAACTATGTGGCTGAGAGAGCTCAAATTTTCGCTTCAAGGGACGTCCCTCAGCAGTAGCATTAAGGATTCGATCATCTTCCATTGTCATTCCCATAAATGTATCTTTTATAGTTAGAATTTTAGTTTGATTTTGTGTGCTAGTGAGAATCTTGACCGTGGAATTCGGTTTTGTTGGCGGTTTGAAGACTTTGTTAGAAGCCATCATTGCCAAGCTTTTCCCTCTCTGATCTTGCTGAATCAGTTGGTTAGTTGTTTAATGTTTTATCATGAGTGAGTAGTTTATCTTGTCTAGGGATTTGTTTGTCAACGGAAGTGTAGCTGGATATTTTTAATTCAATAGAATTTTGTTTTCTTTCATGTTGGTTTGATTTCGTTTTATCAAGTAATTATCATGTTGTGAGTGGACTTGGCTAAAGTTGCTTGCACGCTTGATTGAGACAATTGAGTAAGGAACTGAAAGGTGAAATTCGATTGTTAGGCCACTTGATAGGACTTAATATAGTAATGACTTGAAAGAGAAATTTATACGTTGGGAGGATGAATGAGTAATCAAAAATACTGAGCCTAGACTAAGACAAATTAGTTTGAAAGAACAACTTTGGTTTAGTTTAGGCAATTTGGTTAATTTCGAAAGAATAGACTAAATTCCAAATCGATTGCAATTCCTTGAAATTATCCAATTTAGAGGAATGCACATGTTAAATCTTATCATCCAACACCCTGATTAAATAAATCCCTAGACATTTTTCCTTGATTGAATTTAGAAACTATTAATTAGAAATAGTCGAATCAAAATCTCGATTAAGATATTGCTTAGCATACTCTAATAGAAAGAACTTGGTAATTTTGCTTTTGGTCTCTGTGGATGATACTTTCTTTTTAACTACAACACCCGTGCACTTGTGGTAGTGTCAAGTTTTTGGCGCCATTGCCGGGGACCAAATTGCTAAATATTGAGTCGATCTTGTGAGATTGACTAAGTATTTTTCTTTCATTTTTTTTTCTTTCACTTTTGATTGCTTTCGTAGTATTGGTGATTTAGCTTGGAGGAAGATTCTCCCTTTTATGCGAAGCCCATTCATTTACGAATGCGATCCTAAAATTGAGAGGATTTTTCATCCAAAGAGAAAGAAGCAATGGGTAGAAAGGCAAAGGCACAAGGCTCGAGAAACTTTGCCAAAGATGGAACCACCAAGAGGGGAACTTGAAACAAGAACACTCCGATGTCCAAGGTATCACCTCTAGCATAGCTAGACCCACGTTGGAGGTGAACAACTCTGAATTGCAGCTGGCACTAGTCTTAATGGTTTAAAAAATGCCGTTTGGAGGATCACCAATGGAGGACCCCAATCTTCACCTCTCAATCATTTTCGAGGTGTGCAGTATATTGAAGTTAAACAGGGTCTCCACTGATGCAATCCGCCTTCGCCTATTCCTGTTTTGTCTCAAGGACAAGGCCCATTTGGCTACATTCATTGCCACCGAATTCCATCACCACTTGGGACGAGCTAACTAAAGCCTTTTTTGGAAAATTCTTCCCACCATCAAAGGCAGCAAGTCTAAGGAACCAAATCATTACCTTCACTCAAAGGGAAGACGAGTCGCTCTATAAAGCTTAGGAGCGATTCAAGGATTGCTAAGGTTATGCCCTCATCATGGACTCTAAAAGTGGATGATCATCCAAACCTTTTACAATGGGGTTACTCCAGTGGTGCAGTCCACCATAGATGCAGCGGCGAGAGGCACTTTGATGAACAAGACAGAGGATGAAGCCTTCAATTTGATAAAGGAGATGGCACTAAATAATTTCCTATAGTTCACTGAAGGAGGCCAACCCAAGCGGGTTAGAGGTAAGCTTGAAGTTGATGCACTTACTTTGCTTTTTGCTAAAGTTGATGCTGTGACTCAAAGGTTGGACCATATGAATATAAATGCTGTGAATTCTAGTGCCTCTCCCCCATGTGAAATTTGTGGTTCTATTGAACATGTGACTTTAAATTGTCAAGTTAGGAGTTTCCTAAGACTCTAGTGAAGTTAATTATGTCCAAAAGTTCAATCTGAGACCGACCAATGACCTTACTCCAGTACCTACAATCTGGATTGGAGGAATCATCCAAATTTCTCATACAGATCTAATCCAATCCCTCCGAATACGCCCCCATTAAATGCTACGCCACCTCCTGGTTTTCAAAGACCACCTTTCCCATCACAAGCTCCCCAAAAGTCCAATTTAGAGGCTATGATGGAGAGTATGCTTTTGGCGCAACAAAAGCAAGATGAGTGTATAAAATAATTAGCCTCTAAGATTAATGTGCTTACAACTCATAATAAGATGTTGGAAGCTTAAATTTTCAAACAAGTTAGCTCTTTATCTACACCCCTAGGTAGACTCCCGAGTAAACCATGATCTAGCCCTCGTGAGCATTGTAATTACCTTGAAGAAAGGGGTAGAGAACCCTATTGATCATGCGGACACACCATTTGAAGAGGGTAGAGAAATAATCATAGTTGAGAAGAAGGAGAGAAATGATGGTGGCAAGACCATGACATTCATAGAGAATGAAAGTTTAGAGATCCCCACATTTTTTCCACCTAACCTTCCTGACTAATGTAGCTTTTCTATCCCCTGTGTTGTGGGAAGGGTGGAAGTTGAAAGAGCCTTATGCGACCTAGGTGCAAGTGTCAGCTTAATGCCATAATCTTTGTTTCATAGGCTTCACTTCGAGGCATTACAACCCATACCCTTTTCAGTACAATTAGCAGATGGTTTTGAAATGCAACCTTTAGGCAAACCAGAGGATGTGCTAGTCAAAATAGGAGATATTTGGGTGTTGGAAGACTTTATCGTGGTATGATTGAGACCAATGATGCCCAAATTATTCTTGGTAGGCCCTTCCTAGCTACAGTAGGTTGCCATATTGATGTAAAAAGGGGCGGACAACATTTGAAGTACAAGAATGTTTTGTTATATTCTGCCATATGGAGGAGAAAGTGGTTTCTCATAGTTCTTTCCTATTAGATGCATTTCCCCCTTCTTCTGAGATTGACGTAGAGGATGTTTTGAATTGTCAAGGTCCTCCTGATTTTAATTGGATTTCCACTGAGCATCCCAACCAAGGGTATGTTAAGGTGGAGTTTGCTACTCCTACACTGCCTAGCATACATGAGGTTGAGGCCCATACTTCTAATGAGTCTACTATGAGTGATTATTGCAGGTTTGCCTAAGCGGTTCTCTCTTTGCCTCCTATACAAGGAGGTGATGTCGACTTTGATTTGGGGATTGAACAAGGTGATAGTCGCCAGTCTGATGGATCACATACTCTGTTTGTCTTGTATACTGACAATATGCTATGGCGTCAATTGATGATGATGAAGGATCTTCAACCTGAGCTTTTGAGGTGGTACCTTCGTTAGAAGAAGTTCAATTTTGTGGTTCGTAATAAAAATGATGTCCATACACTAACCAATCCAGATCGATCATTGAAGCATAGTCAAGCTTATGACCTTAAAAGAGCACTTCTTGGGAGGAAACCCAAGCCCCTTTTATAGCTTTGATTTTCATTTTTTTTGGGGTAGTTTTTCATAGTGAGAAAAAAAATATAGAGGGGAAAGAAAAAGAAAAAAAGAGAAGAAGGGATCACAAGAGAAAAAAAGAAAAAAAAAATGATGGGCACCATGGACCACAACACCTCAATACGGCCTGTGGGGTGCCTAACCAGTAAACAAAAAAAAAAAAAGACCGGTGTCCAGCAGACACCACGGTCCAACCGTGGTGACCCCCACAAACCGTGGTGCGCGCTACAGGCTGCGATCAAGGGTTTTGACCATGGTGACCGTCTACTTTTCCCTATCTTCTTCTTCTTCTTCGACACACTCTCTCTACCTCCCTATTCTCTCTCTAAACCCACCATTATTACACCTCAATTTCTCCCTCGTTTCTTCTGATTTTCACTCCATTTTCACTCAAAAATCTTCCCTTTTCACTTTATCTTTCTCTTTCTCACACAAATTTCACCTCTTTCGACCATTTCTTCTTCAACCTCATCTCACCTTCACCCATCTTCTTCCTTCTATAATTTGTCTTCTTTTTTTCTTAAATTCTTCATTTTTCTTTCTCACATCTTTTTTTTTTTAAGGTTTTGTTTCAATTATTCTTCCATTTTACAATCATGGCACTCATCAAGAGACAAAGGAGTATGAAGGAGGTAGGACCATCTAGCTAAGCACCATTCCGACCTCAACAAACCTCCCGGGCTTCCACCAACGCACGAGCCCAAGGTCACATTCCTCATCCTCTTGGTTTAACTAACCCCGACTATATTGCAAGATATACTTGCTTGAATGAACGAATGGTTGTGGCAACTTATTACTATGATGAGGTGTTATTAGGCCATTTAGGATTCTTAGATGATATACGGTGGTTCTTTACACGGGGGGGTGTGGGACATTCCATTGAGATTAAGGAGCATATATATCGGGACCTTACCTTAGAATTCATGAGTACTCTACATGTTAAGGTCACTTGAGGGCCTCAATATCAAGCAGGATATATTTTCTTTTATTTACAAGAGCGGTTTTATGAGTTGAACTTAGGTACCTTCAATAGCATATTTGGTTTGCCACCTAGCATGGATTTACCAAACCGTTAAGTCCTCCAAGAATTCAACCTGAGTGCATTTTGGAGCGAGCTTTCGGGGAGTGTCAGGTATAGTACTAGTTCTTCAAAATGTACCCATATTTGGAACCCTTGCATTCGGGTAGCTCAGCGTATCCTTGCTCTCTGAGTTATATTTTCTGTCTTGTATGCTTGATGGTGCTCAACTTGACCCTAGGGTGTTCTTCACTAGACAATTGTATAGTGCTGCTGTTAGCACTAAGGTAAGGATAGTCCTTGGTGGTATCGTCACTACCATTGCTACATTTTTGGGTATTAAGCCTAACCTTGAGGATCGAGTATCTGGGTCCGAGCGGCTTGATCAAGCCGCCTTTGACCTAATGAGCTTTAGTAAAGTAGAGGCTGGATGTTTATACTAGATTTATCTCGGGGATTGGCTTCGGTCGCTTCCAAAAGTTGATCGAACCACCTTACTTCACCGGGATAACCTTTATTGTGTACCTGGCGATGCTGAGGTTGTTCAACCTGCCACCCCTTAACCCCTATTTACTAGTCAAGCCGGACCTAGTTCTTCTTCCCAACCAACCTTACTAACTATGCCGATCTCCAAGCCACCCTTAGGTCCATCCTGGAGGAGCAAGTATCCCATCCAGCCTATGTTGCTTCTGAGAACACCATTCTTCGTGACTTTGTCCAAGAGCTCTGTGGGATGCTTGCTAGCCGGACGGAATACTTTAGGATTATAAGGCTTGTTTAGAGACCTGACAGAATTGACATATCTCTTATGGTCAACCACCCCACCCTTCTTCCCCACCTCCTTTCTGATTGCTTCTTGCTACTCCCCCTTCCCTTTTCTGCTCTGTGTACATCTTGAGGACAATGTTTTGTTCAGGCATGTGGGAGATAGTCAGTATTTGATGGCGTCTGATGCCTGATTTGGTCTGGTGTGCGCTTATGTATGCATTATATATATTATTTATGATTGCTTTTCGAGATACTTTGTAGGTTTTAATCTTATGCGCTTAGAAGCATGTTAGAAGTACATTTAGGTTTCTTTTCATTTTAGGTTTTTATAGTTTCTTTTCATAGTTTTTGCATTTTTCTTGGTATTGTTATTAGGAGACGCATCTTTGAAAAACAAAAATGCCAAATAAAAGGGAAAAAAATTCCCTGATGATGATCTTTGTAGACTAGGTAGACTTCTTTGGTTTAGATTGATCCTTTGATTTGCCTAATTGTGCATAAAAATGTTTGATAATGAGTTTGCGATAATGAGTTTTACGATAATGAGCTTCATGTTTTGACCATCTGTTGAGTGCGAGTTGATTACCCCATGATTCTTTACATGAATTTTGGCAATTGTCTATTGATGAGCTAGTTATGAGCTTGGTAAATGTCCCATAAGGCTTTGAGCTTTTAAAGACTAATTTATCAATTTAGCTTCTTGTAAATTTATGGGCGGCTTTTCCTTGACATCATTTCTCTGGAACTTGTTTTGATGCTCATTCAAGATCGCATTTCGCATATGCATTGAGGCAATATAATTGAGGCATTCTTTGACTTGTTAACCCAAAAGACCAAATTGCCACCCTTGTTACGCATTATATCCCTTGCTAGCCTCTTTTAGCTTATATCCATTTTTATTAATTTGAACCTCCTACTATAGCCTTTGGCCAAGCAATTATCTAACCCTTAAGCCAAGACTAGAGGAGCGTTTCATCCTTATGTATCGAGTTTAATTGGGAACTAGTAAGATGTATTGAGATCATTTTGGTAGATTTAGTTGTTTAGTGAGGGGATTCATATTCTTGTGCTACATAAGAAATCTCTTATCTTGTTATACAAAGATTAGAGCAGAATTGAAATTCAAAGTTTGATATGGATTTCCCTTGGCTAACTTTTTCCCCAAAAAAAAAGACAAGAAAAAAATATAAAAAACAAAAAAACAAGAGAAAAAAAAAGAGGAATAACAAAAAGAGTGTTGGCCTTGTTTGGATTGTAAAAAGTATTTATGACTTTCAATGCTTTATCTCTTCAAATAGGGATGTATTTTGTAGATGAATTGTATTGGTCTAAGGAGAATGTTGTATGAGTGCATTGGAAACGTTTAGCTCTCAGTCTATGGCTTTTAGCTTCTCGTTTCCGAAACATTCGTTCCCCTCTTACCTTTACCCATGGCCCCGTTAAAACCTTATAAAATCCCTCATGATTGTTTAATGTGTATTGCATTCTACTAATTGAGAATTAGAGAGTCTTGTCAAGCTTGTGGTAGATTTGAGTCTATTGAATGAGAATTAAGGGAACTTTCTTACGTTTTCAAATGCATGTGTGATGAGTGTCGCATGACTATAGTGAGGTTCTACCAGCATTATTAGCTCCATTTGTTTCATATGTTAATGTGATTGTATTTGATGATTTAGTGGGGATTTATTCAAATCTGACATAGTGGTGTATCAAATGATTTCGAAAATTTCATTTCCTAGTTTGTTTATTAAATGATTTTTTGCACCTTTTAGGCTAACTTTGGATTTGCTTTGCTATTGAGATGCTACCAATGTCTATCCTAAGGAGGTTTTAAATAATTTTTGGTCTTAGTGTTGCTTAGGGACAAGCAACAGTTCAAGCATGGGGAAGTTTGATAAGTGCCTTTGATTACTTCATTTTAGGGGTAGTTTTATGGCACTTTTGGGGGTTTTAAGAGCCTGATGTTATATTTTATACTCTTTTTCCCGATTTACACTTGGGTATGGCGCTTTGGTGATTGTTACAGGTTTTCAGAGTGATTGACCTAGCATTTGACTGTAACACCCCGAGTGTAGCTTAAAAGAATCGAAATAACTACTTATATCACTAAAGATGCACCTTATTTTCGGAAAGTCTGCTCTTAAAAACTCCACAGTTAAGCGTGCTTATTAGGGAGTAATCTTGGGATTGGTGACCTCCTGAGAAGTTTCCCAGGCAGCATGTGAACGAGGACGAAACACGCAGGAAAGGCTTGTGGTGATTTGTGGGGCCAGTCGACGATTCTGAAAGCCACTATTTGTAATTTTCCCGAATTGGGAGGGTGTCAGGGCATTACAGATGGTATCAGAGCCGACCCATAACGGTGAGCTGCGCCAGTGGATGTAGAGCCATCTGCAGTCACCTAGCGGGGAAAAGATACTGGATGTGGACTGTGGGTCAAGAGGATTCGTAAGTTAGTCAGTTAATGTGGCACAACAAGGACGTTGTGCGTTTCAAGTGGGGGTGATTGTAACACCACGAGTGTAGCTTATAAGGATCGAAATGACTACTTATATCATCAAAGGTGTACCTTTCTTTTTGGGAAGCCCACTCTTAAGAACTTCACAATTAAGCGTGCTTGTTGGGGAGTAATCTTGTGATGGGTGACTTCCTGGGAAGTTTCCCAGGCTGCATGTGAGCGAGGATAAAACACACCGGAAAGGCTTGTGGTGATTTATGAGGCCAGTAGATGATCCTGGAAGTCGTTATTGGTAATTGTCCAGGCCTGGGAGGGGGTCGGGGCGTTATAAAAGTCATTTTTACGCAACTAACTGCATAAGTCAAATCGCTCAACTAAGTCATAAGTTTATTCAAGTTCAAGCCAAGCAATTACCGAAAACTCATTCTCTTTAGTATTCGACCACAAACATATTAATGGTCACTCACAACATTCCTAACCATACGTACTCCCATGTGTTCACGAAACATATGACGCTATAAACATCCCTTAAGGCATGCAAACGCGCAGGGTTGTCTCATAGGGAAAACACCTAGATGTGCCTACTCATGTGCAACCCCCATTTGCCACCTGTGGTAAACGGTATGCCCTAAAGTCCATCTAGATTTAGGAAAGACTGGCATCCAATGGGCTATGATCGTTTTGAGTATGGTTGACATTAATGGTCTTATAGGCATGCGTTGTGACCTTGTGAGGCACACCTATCCTATAAGTGATCGTAGGAGTCTTACTGTGTAGGTGCTCACCTTAGTAGGAGTCGTTTACTATGTACAATTTCAAAGTCTTCTAGGTTCTTTCTCCCTTGCGCTTTATAGATGTATTAGGTTCATTCTAGCCAAAACATTGGCACCCAACATCACGAATAAAAGTTCGGATGATAGAAGGCAAGTGTATACAGGCAACAATTACAAAGATGGAGATCAATAGGTACACCTACGCAATGTTCAATAAGATCCTACCACTAGCACTTAATCATTCGGGCATACATAAGAAAATATCCCCTAATTTCTTCAAGCAATTCAGAATTCATAAGATCAAGGTATCATCTAGTAAGATTATCGATCATAGCAATTGAGCTCCAATCATTCCTCTCACAGTCCGTTATGAACGATTTCATCGATGTACACATCTTAACACGAACACATTCACAAGCAACTTCTCGACACGCTTAAGAACATGTACTTTTGAACTTAAACTCACTCATCATCACTAAGGGAATGCAAGTCCTTAGGTGCAAAGTAAAACTGAACTCAACAGCCAGAAGGACATTAACATTTCAAAATCTTGAATTTCAAAGGTGGACAATAACTTATCTATTTTTAGCTTCTTTTCTACCATCTCTAAGTCGTCTGCTCTGTCTATTATAGGGCCCAAGGAGCAATTCACACGTAGGGGCAAAGAATGAGCTTGAAAAAAGCTTTTCAATCGTTCGAGTTTAAATCAACATGCTTTAACATTCGATTGTCTTATCAGGGCATACGAATGAGACATTTACTATTCAGATCATCATTTAGCTCAAACAAGAATGCGCCAGTTAATTGGGTTCTTATTCTAACACACGACTCACATTTTATTCCATCGGCTCAACTGGATCACATAAAAGTTAATCCGTGAAGTCAATTAGCATGTTAGGAACATTGCACTAATGGAGCACCTACAACGCCACCTCAAGGCATAGGGAGCCATTTAACTCCTATACTAATGTATGACTTGCTCCTTTTAATCAATTAACCTACTCGGGCTACACATAAGTCACAAACGACCATGCCATAAGGCACACTTGCACAGAGAGCACAACATAAGTCACATTATGAGAACGTATTCCTAGGCAACTATATGAAATGCAAGACTCAGATCGCAGCCTATGGTCTCAGGACCTTGCTCTGAGGCCATCTGCGACACCCCCAACCCCTAGGGTTAGGAGTATCAACGATTTCTTAATTCTAACTTAAATTCTGGGGCGAAACGGACAGAGTTCCTCCTAAAAATGGGCTAAAACAAGGCTTATAGCCTTACAATGGGTTCCTACACTCGATAAACGCACAACATACATTCATAACTCAACGGATACTTGCCGGAGATCATAACTTTATGGGCCACACACTCGGAGTATACTAAACATTAAAGTTCAATAATAAGAAGGAAATAAAAGATACAACTCAACGGATCACACATTCGGAGTACTGGGATTCACATCCCAAAAGAAAGTAAACAATTCAGCCTATAAGACGAATGATAAAGTAGATGGTTAGCTCACATGGCCATACAGAGTGACTTCTAAACAATATGCTTTACATGGCTTTAGTGACTAGCTTAAATGTATTTAAGAACTTAAATTACATCATAATATGTTGCTAAGCTCACAATTTAACTACAAAAGCATATAAGTTCACTTCCAGGGTAGCAAGGTAGACTCCTTCTCGATTTACGTGAATCGACTTCTACCTGTCACTTTAGGAACCTGGGGAAAAGGGGAAAAGATAGAGGGATGAGCTACCACACACGCAGTGAATGACTCTCAACCCCCAAAAAACAAACATTTGCACGTCATGCTTTAAGTAGCATGTACACACACAGTCTGATATATAATATCATATAATAAGCATGTAGGGCCTTCCACATCTATCGTTACCTCAATGACCTTTCTAGTACGATAGTAACCTTCTAATTCATGTTGAAGATGCCTAACTTGCCTGAACTAAGTCTCACATAGCTTATTGGTGGTAATTTCATATTGTATTAACATAAGATCACACAATGTAAGCATAACATCATATAACACGCACGCAGGATTCATTAATAAGCTATCTCATACAACGATTCAGGTATTGGATGCGATAGAACATGTAGTTCGCGTATAAGCACCTATTATCAAGGAGTTTAAACAAAATGATAACGTAAGAGTTCCTTTTCTAAGAGAGTAAGATCAATGCATATCGCTTAAATCAATGAGAGTTCTTATAAAACCGTCGTTATGCACTTATCAAATAATTAAAACCCAATAAAAACTGTTTTCAAGAAAATATACACATTTTCAAACCTTTACACCAATATCACCCTCGATTGAAGCTTTCACATCATGTATCACGTACAAAATCATTTTCATAGGCATCAGAATCTCATATCTGTGCTAGATACAGGTGAGGCTGTCGCTCTCATTCCATCGTACCAGTGAGATCGTCACTCACATTTCCTATTATCCCCGTCGGGATCTTCCAGGGTTTCCACTTCTGGGTCTACTTCTTGGGCAACATACTACCCCCGTCAGGGCCTTCTAGGGTTGCCACTTCTGGGTCTATCCCCCTAGGTGTTAGGGTTCTCGAGAACCAGTCATTCTTCCTAATCATTATTCACGTAGCACCATTTTCCTAACCCAAAACATTTTAGATGCATTTCAACTCTAAATGCATCTATATTAAAAATTTCATTGTATTATAAACAATGACATTCTCATTCTCATGAGGCTCAAAGCCTTAATGATTTCACATCGACTCAGAAAGCGTAAAACCACTCATTTGGTAAAATATGCTTAAAACGAGTTAATCCTTGCAAATTCATTCACTCTTCAAGACAGGTAATATGAAGACTCGTTTTTAAACATTTATAGTTGCATTCGCATATGAATATCTCGATTTGTTTACATTTTAGATGCAATAGTCATTTCACAACACAAAGCCCCATGCATTCGTGAGAAGAATCAATTAGGTTACAAAAAGGTCTTACAACATTTAATCACAACTCACCTTTATTAAATGAATGGTCTAATGCTCACGGTTGGCCACATATTCAGAATGCTAGACATATCAAGCAAACCCCCTACACGCTAATCAACGTGTGTCTCTCATTTTAATAATTCGCTCACATGAGTAGAGTTATGCTCGTTTAGCCAAGATTATTTGATAGTTGTTCTATGGGTCCCTGATCCTTTGCTTTCATATTTAAAGCGTAGCTAGTTTTAGCAATTAAGCATTTTAGTTGCCTTTAAAGTTCATTCCAACCTTCTATAGGAAAAAGTGGTGGTTTAAAACTCCTTATATTCCCAAAACGTTATCATGTTTAATTTGCATTTTCTTTTCAATTCCTTAAACTTGTTGAACTATTCAACTGAACCATTCAGTTGAGTCATTCAATGGTTATGGGTTATCCATATTGCAAGAAGTTTCAGCAATTAAGGCAAGCAAACAGATAGACAATCAGGAACATCCAAAATCACGTAAATAATCCTTTCAAATGAACCTTTCATTGTTTCTCAGACCATAAATGCATAACACAGCTAAATAACTTAGAGAGGCAAGGGCTAGCAAAACCACGACTCGATCAGGCAGCATGCTGCAACCAAATTCAGACAATTAACAAGTAATAAACGGCATCAAAAGATGAATCCACACTTCATAAATTCAATGACGTAACCCGAACTCCCTTCTCACAGCACCGACCGCAACAATCCTCAAAATCATTTCAGTTCAACCCAAATGACTCGCCGATTGCTTGCAATTTCACAACTCGTTATAGTTTCAACCTAACTACTAAATTAGCTATCATAAATATTTTAAAAATATTTATAAATTAATAATAGGTTAAGGAGTCAGGAACCACCCACCTGGACTCCAAGCTAATAAACTGGCCTAGGGTTCGGTTTGGACGCATACAGCTCGGTTTTCCTGCTACCACTACTCTGTTCTACCTCCTCCCTCGCTCGGTCCTAGCCCTTGGCCATCCATATTAGGTTAGGCCACCTCAGTGGCAGTCGAGGTGCTGGTGTTGAGCTTCCAAAACCCTAACCCCAAACCTTTGGTTTTGCGTGGCTCTTGGTGGTCGCCAGACCTAGGCCCACTTACAAGGAAGCCACTGGCACGCTTGGTCGCCGTCCTACTGACGTCGACTGTGCACTGCTTCGCCCACCACTGCCACGACCTCTCCTTCTCGTTCCTCCGCCTCGCTCGATCTCTTTCTCTTCGTAGTGGCTGCCGGGGAGTAGCGCAAAGGGGGGTCGCACCTGGCCGACGACTAGCCGCCGCCGTCGTTGACCGACTCCCTTCTCTCTCTCTTTCTTTTTCGCTCAATCTCTCCCTCTCTCTCTCTTATTCGGGTTGTCGGAGAGGGGTCACAGGCAACCCGAATGAGAACGCCCCCCCTCTCGTGTTTTTTTTAAAAAGAAAAATAAGGGGCTTCGGCCCCCTTTTATTCATTTCCCTTATATTTGTTTTGGTTGCTTTGATTGTTTAATCTCACTTATTAAACCGTATTAAGTCCTAAATCGTCTCATCTTGCTTAATCTCGACCCTAAAATGTCCTAATTCAGCTTTCTAGCTTCGCATTATTACTACTTGGCTAATTTCTAACAAGCTCGCTAATTTCATGAAAGCATGCAATTAACCAAGAAAAATTAACAAAAATTATTCACATAATTATTACATATAGTTATTGCGTAAAAATTAGCCTAATATAGCTAACTCAATCAGATAAGTTAATAAAAATATTAACTAAAATGGTTAGCCTACGGTTGAAAACCCCGGTTATTACATTCTCCTCCCTTAAAAGAATTTCGTCCTTGAAATTCCAAAGTTCACAGTTTAGTTAAACACAAGATGCACGCACACGTGGTTCTAATGGAGGTTGAGTTAGGGTACATGCTTACTTGAAATCCATCCTAATGTATGAAGGAATGAGATCATTTCAGGATTAAGTCAATCGATCAGGGATTTTATATCATCATGGATTAGGAAGCGCATTGCATAGCGTCACGTAGCATCACATAGCATTGTATGAACGACAACACACAAGAGCTACACATAGGTTCACAACAATGTCGCACTTTGAAATCAAGCATAACCTGCGGGGTTGATCCATGGTTAAGTATGTATGGGACATCTTACTAGGGTAATGTATGTAGTCATCAATCACTAAGCATCGAACAGCTTAGAGAACATGGTCCAATAGCAGATCAATGGTAGGGAATGTTTCCGGCACCTTTTTACATACATTGCTTAAAGGGGCTGATAAGGTTGGGTATGTGTAAGGTCACTCCTCCTAAAGATGCTGCTACAACATGATTAATAATTCAGCCACCTAAGGAAGTTTTTTTTTTTTTTCATCTAGGAAATCATTATTGAAGCGGCTACTAATTCCTATATGTAATGGGACGTGTTTCGTCCTCACTCACACGCTGTTTGGAAAACTTTCCAGGAGGTCACCCATCTCAAGATTGCTCCCCAACAAGCACACTTAACTGCAGAGTTCTTAAAAGTGGGCTTCTCGAAAAAAAAGGTGCACATTTGGTAATATAAGTAGTCATTTCGATCCTTATAAGCCACACTCGGGGTATTACAACGAGGATGGTGTGTGCTTCAAGTGTGGGCAATTGTAACAGGCGGGAAAGGCTTGTGGTGATTTGTGGGGCCAGTCGACGATGCTGGAAGTCGTTATTGATAATTGTCCCGGCCCGGGAGGGGGTCGGGGTATTACATTGACTTGGTGGGAGCATGTTTTGGCTCACCACAATACCCCCCAATGTCACCAAGCCCGTACAGTAAAACAAAAAGCAAAAGATATTGGTCCAGCAGACACCACGGTCCGACCGTGGTGCGTTTGTAACTGTGGCCTCTTCATCTCCCTTCGACTGTGTGGCTAAGATGGCTCGAATTTTCACGTAAAGAGGTGTCCCTCGGCAGCATCGTTGAGGATTCCCTCATCTTCCAAAGTCATTCCCTTTCTCAATTTTATCTTTTATAGTTAGAATTTATGTTTGATTTTGTGTGCTAGTGAGAATCTTAAGGGTGGAATTCGATTTTGTTGGCGGTTTGAAGACTTTGTTCGAAGCTATCATTGCCAAGCTTTTCCCTCTTAGATCTCGCTGAATCATTTGGTTAGTTGTTTAATTTTTAATCATGAGTTGGTAGTTTATCTTGTCTAGGGATTTGTTTGTTAATGGAAGTATAGTTGGATCATTTTAATTCAATAGAATTGTGGTTTTTTTCATGTTGCTTTGATTTCATTTTATCAGGTAATTATCATGTCGTGAGTGGACTTGACCAATTTTTCTTGCACCCTTAATACAATTGAGTGAAGAACTAAAAGGTGAATTCGATTGTTAGATCGCTTGACAGGACTTAACGTAGTAATGGCCTAAAGAGAAATTTGCACATTGGGAAGGTGAATGAGCAAATCAAAAATACTGAACCTAGACTAAGACAAATTAGCTTGAAAGAATGACTTTGGTTTAGTTTAGACAATTTGTTCGATTTCGAAAGAATAGACTAAATTCTGAATCGATTGCAATTCCTTGAAATTATCCAATTTGGAGAAATGCATATGTTAAATCGTATGATCCAACACCTTTCTTAACTAAATAAATCTCGAGACGTTTGTCCTTGATTGAATTTAGAAACTGTTAATTAGAAATAGCCGAATCAAAATTCTTGATTAAGATATTGCTTAGCATTTTCTAATAGAAAGAACTTGGTAATTTTTCTTTTGGTCTATGTGTATGACACTTTATTTTTAACTACAACACCCGTGCACTTGCGGTAGTATCAATATATGTGTATGTGTGTGTGTGTGTGTATATATATATATATACATACATACATACATACATACATACATACATACATATATATATATATACATACATACATACATACATACATACATACATATATATATATATATATATATATATATATACATATATATATATTATATATATATATATATATATATATATATATATATATATATGTATATATTCGTGGGCTTAAGACACAAGCACCGTCTCTGGTCACTCCTGGACCTTAACGGCCATTCTTGGGATAAACATAGGAAACCATCCTACACTCCGTCTGGGAAGGACCCTGTATGAAGTTATGACGTTACCCCGGGGAACAAGGGCTATAAATACCCACTTGCCCACCTCAGGAAAAGGGAGAGAATTTTGAAGAACCATTCATCTCGCACAATCAATACCAGAAAGACACTCATCATAGTTCCTGAAAAGACTTACTCTTTCTCTGTGTTGTCACATTCTAGGATATGACACTAACTTGTCGTCACAAAGGTGTTCTCCGGATCCCAATCTGAGGTTGCCCTTTTCACAGGTTCAATGCTCATGGAGTGGATCGTTGGACACCCAGCCCTCGTCGTCACATACGCCCACTCTCATCTCGTGTCATCCTTAGAGAAACTTGAAAGTCCAGGGATAGATTTGGCACTATATGTGGGGAAGATGGCGGTGACAGACGGTTGTAAGTGATGCCACATAAGCCTGTTACAGGGGGACAAGGCCCTAATGACTGACGCTCCGGCAGCCCCTAAAGTGTAAGATGCCTCAGAGAGCTCATGCGTAAACCCTCGCTTGGTTGGGGCAACAACACCCCAAGTGGGAAGCCCACGTCATAGTAGACATATTGAAGAACTTCATGACCATTATGACTGACACCATTGATAAGTACTTAATATGTACATCCTTTTAGGGCTGTTTTGCATTGTTTTAAAGAGAATTTTGTGCTTAATGATGTTCTTTACTCTCCTATTCTCGATTTATGTATAATAGTCTGACCCTAAAATATGTTTAGTAATTTCATTTCATTAATCCATGTGATTAATTTCATTTTCATTTACATCATTTCTTTTTATTTTCCCACTTGGACATTTCTAAACGGGCCTCACTTTGCAATTCGGGGTTTTGTTCTAGTCAAAATTTGGAGATCGATTTAGGCCTTGATATTTATGAATTTAATGATTCTAATTCTTTTTTATGGCACTACAATCATTCAATCTCAAGTTGTAAAAGAAAAAAAAAAAATTTCGCAAGCGCACTCGGTTTCAGTTCTTTTTCTAAACCCGAGCTCGTTTAAGGACGATTTCGACCCAACAAAACTTGGCCCTCATTTGTTTAGCTAAACTCTCTTAATTAAGCCTTAATTAAGCTTAGTAAAATTGACTTTTCTACCTTTATTTTTAGCCAAGTAAAAGCCAAGTATAAATTGCAAAATTTTCATTTAACACCAAGCATTTCAAGACACTTTCTCCCTCCACATTCTCTCCTCCTTCTCTCTTATACACGGCCAGCAGCATTCACAGCAGCACCATCACCATTTCAGCCACCAAACAACCACCACTCACCACCCCAACCATCCCTCTCCCTCCTTCAACCACCAAGCATCATTTCTACTTCTCTTTAAGCTCAAAGTGAGTATTCTTTTCATCTCCTATGCTGAAATTGTTCTTGATTCTTGATCTTGTTAGTTTTTGTTTATTATTTTGGTTGTTTTAGTGATGGATTATGCTATTCTTATGGTATTAAGAATCATCTAGTTGATGGATTATGTTGGAGTTGAAATTGGATGAGGTTAGGGTTAGGGTTTCATCTTAGTCATACAAGCTTCTTGTTCAAGTGTTGTTTAGTGATTGATCTATCCTTGTTTTTGCTTATCTCTTAATATATTAAAGTTTTTTTATGTTTTTTATGGTGTTTTGAAAAGTTGGGAGTGAGTTCAAAGTGACCCAAAGTTAGGGTTTTGTCCAAAATGCAAGATTTGGAGTAACTAATGGTAAATTTGAAGTGTGTGTGTATATGTGACTAGAAAAGGAGTTTTATTTGATACGAATATGAAGAGGAATTATGGATGGTGTTTTTGTATGAGGTTGAGATGTACCAAAGTGTGTTTACATACTCTTAAGAAAGAGTTTGAGTTGAGGATTGGTGTAAAAAAATGAAGGAACACACTAAAGCAGTGCTGCTGGAATTTTCAAAAAAATAGGACACATTTTGGAACGAATTTGGTGCAAATTGGCCTAGCCAAAAATTTTGATTTTTGGTGGGTAGATATCTCAGTGCGTTAGCTTTAAAATGGCTTTTGAATCGCATTAATTTGAGGTCTGTGGAGGAAGTTATGGCCTTTTTACTGAAGCTAGGCAGAATGGATTTTCCAGCACTGTAAACTAGCATATTGGTGTTCTAACCCCATTTTATGAAACCTATCAAGGGAATTATGTTTCATGTTCCGAATAAAAGTTGTAGAGGACTTCCTAAGCTGTTTATATTGGGGTCTTACATCTCATTTTAAGGTCAGGAGTTTAAGTTGTAGATTATTCTTTCCGTAACCTCTTTGCAAGCCCATGTACTCTAAAATTGCTACCGCGCCTTACATCACATTTCTTTGGTTTGTGTCGCCTTCATTTTGGTTTAATCATTGAACTGGTGGGTAAAAGTTCTTCATAAGCCAGTTTTATTTAAAATTATCCATTATAAGAACAAGATCGTTCTGACCTCATGTTCCTATAATGAACCTTTGAACAGAATCAAGGCCTAAGCTTTCATTTCCTTCACTTTAGTGTATCTTATTTCTCTGTGAACTAGCATTTAAAACTTGCAGGTATGTTCATTACCTGTATCTTTAGTAATCAGCACATATTTATCGAAACCATAATATTTTGGTAAGCACATCAATGAATAATTTTAATTAGTGATTCATCACATAATTAGTGACCCTGTCAGTTATCAGTTACAGGGCATTGCCCTCCAGTTACCCACGAGGCTTCAGACCAGGTCCCTCGGTCGGCTTGGTAGGTGTACACCTATTCACAGATCGTAACAGTTACTAAGAGGTGCACTAACAGATAATAATTGGTAATACAGTTTTATATGCATCCCATTCCCTGCTTTTAATTAAAATGAATTGCAAGCGGGCCCAAATAACTTTTCAGTGAATTTTTATCAGTACAGGGGTGCATGTACTGAGCTTTGGCTCACAGTTCGAAATATTTTTATGTTTTGTTTTAGAAAAATGTGCAGTGAACTGCCCTCAGGCGGGCAGGGAGGCCGAAGGTGATAAATAAGACGGGACCTTCTATATGATTGGCGGTGTGGGAGAGCTAAGATGCTATCTTATTATATAGTGATGTGTTTTGGAGTTTCAACTGTATATTCGAACTGACTTATGTGCTTGGTGCCACAAATGTATTTTTTTTTTAGACCAAGTTATGTATGTGGTGTAAACCTTGGGATGCAGATCCATTTCTGTATATAATTTAATGGTTTAAGCGATTATGATGGTGAATGCCCCTTTATAGGGTAACCTTTGGTTGATGGCAAGTTTTCATGTATAACGAAAGCCTTGTCCTTCGTGGACGGCAGTAATGCCCCGTTCATTGAGTTATTACATCTTATTGATAACCTTAAGCAGGTGAATGCAAGTAGGCGAATGCAGGTAATGAATCATGTATATTTGGGGCATTACAGATTTGGTATCAGAGCCAGGTTGAGATTTTCTTGAGGAATGTAGAGTTAGAAACTATAGGGTGAGAATGGTTGTAGTGAGGGGGCTATCTATAGTTATAACACCCCCGGCCTCAGGTGGGTCGTGTTACACGCCACAGCCCTACCCTGGGGAAGGACTGTTAAGGCAACTTGCTTAAAGCTATTAGAAACATAATGTAAGAGCGACTCAAAATTTAAAACTTAAGCCACTATAACCTAATTGGGCCTTGAGTTTAATCCTGGGGCTAGAAATGCTAAAATTTTCTTAATTTCTGGGGCAAAACGGCCAGAGTTTCCCCTAAAAACTGACCATTTTCCAGGCTTAAAGCCTTACATAATAAACCTGCAATACATAATGGTACCATATAACACCAACATCTCAACGGCTACACGCCGGAGTCCACAACTCTACGGGCCACACGTCCGGAGTATACAGAGCTTTCTATTTTTCATAAACTTTACAAGAAGTTAAATAATTATATAACCTTACAGCATATTCAATATTACATAATTACGTCACAATCAAACCAAGCAAGTTCATCCTTGTTGTACCCCACGCACCGGTCACGTACCTGTAGATTTGGAGAAAAAGGGGAAAAGTAATAGGGATGAGCAACTACCGCTCAGTGAGTAAACTCTCTCTCCCAAAACATACTTAAAATACATATTATCTTACACAAGCCTTTCGTAATTCATTTTAGTTGAAGAGCCTTCGCATAATACATCATATTCGAACCATAAACCGAGTAAAGGAATAATCATACCAAAAGGCTTTATCTTTAGAAGAAACCATAATGCGTTGACTTAACATAATAAAGTTACGCAAACCCGAAAACATAGCATAAAAGGGGTTTTACGCATAAGTTTCACTTACCGAAAATCATACATAGTAACATAATCACGTAAATGAGGAGACTAGACTCTTAGAGGTACTTTGTTACTGCCATCCCGAGTCGGCCAAACTCGAGCGGCAACATACGCCTATCTGGACAGACATCATACTATGCTGAGATGTAATTTCATACTTAGACTTCAGGCGGGAATCAAACCACCATCCCTGAATCTATCATACGTAACATATGCGATACCAGGCGGGAACTAAGCCACCATCCCTGGGTCTCAGACTTAAGCTTAAAGTTTCTAGAGTAGCTCCTCTACGTACACATAGACATAAGCATAACCATACGTTCACATACATACTCATATTGGTTCATATATAGGTATTAGGAACTTATGAAATTCATATACATACATACTTAGTAGATAAACATGCTTATATGTATTCATATTTAGGTTTTATGAACTTAAAACATAAAAACATAATATACATACATACTTCGTAGACAAACATACTTATACGTATTCATATATAAGTTTTATGAACGTAAAACATGAAAACATAATTTCCTTACAACTTTAGCTTTAGGCAAATAACAAGAAAGGCCTCTTAGAAACATGGTGACTGTACTAACTCACGATTCAAAACTTGGTAGTTACTAGCGTGCACTTGAAAACTAGGATTCGTAAATAATCACCTTCAGTTGCCCTTTTAACGCTCATTGTAATCTTTCAAACACAAGCGATGAACATGATACAAGCCAAGTTTACTAATCTCATAAATCGATTTCGTGAATGGTTTAAAAGTTTTTCATAATCGAATTAAATTTGCTAATGCATAAACTAACTTTGTAAAATACGTTTATGAATTCGTAAAACGACTTATTTTCTAACTCGAATGCTTCGTATGAACATAATAAGGTTACTAAACCGTAAAACGATTTCGTTTTCAACTTAAAAGCTTATTAATAACGTAATACGTATGTTAGTTTGTAAAACGACTTCGTCCTGAACTTACAAGCTTCTTATAAATAAAATAAGATCTGTTAACACGTAAATCGGTTTCATAAGTAATTTAAAAACTTCTTACAAACATAGAAGGGTTCATTAAATCGTAAAACGACTTAATTCCAACTTAAATGCTTTGTATAAATATAATAGGGTTGCTAAATCGTAAAACGATCTCGTTTTCAACTCAAAAACTTCTTAATAACGTAAAACAATTGCTAACTCATAAAACGACTTCGCTTTTTAGCTAAAAGCCTTCCTTTAAATGTAATATGTATGCTAAATCATAAATCGCAACTCGTTTGAAACATAACGTGTTTAGTTAATGCTTAATTCAAACTAAGTTCGAAGCTTAAGGCTTCTCATAAACGTTATAAGTCTATTAACACATAAATCGACTTCCTTTGCAATGTCAAAGCTTCTTAAAACGTAATAAGCTTGTTAAGTCTTAAAACGATTTCGTTTCTAACTGAAAAGTCTCATATAAACGTAATACGGCTACTAACTCGCAAAATGACTTCGTTTTTAACTTAAGAAACTTCTTATAGACGTAAAACGTTTGCTAGTTTGTAAAATGACTCCATTATTGACTTAAAAGCTTCGTATAACGTAATAGGGTTGCTAAATCATAAAAACAACTTCGTTTCTAACTTAAATGCTATGATTAGCAATAATGTAAGCTAGATTCATCGAAAACTCCATTTTAAAGCATCTAACAACCTTTCAAGAATATCCCTAACATAGCAGTGTTTAATTTATTTGCTTGTCCACACATATAATCGAATTCATACAATAACAATCCAATCTACCAATTCAGTAAACTGATTCATATAACTATCAGTCGAAATCCTTAAAATAGGAGGGATTAAAGGTCCACCCACCTCGAATTCAAGCTATACACGTGAGAATTGGCTAGATTGAAGTCAAAAATCGGACTCCACACACCCAGAAGGTCCGTTGACTTCGCGTGAGGTTCGACCACCACCGAACCCAAAACCCTAACTTGTAATTTTTGAGAAATTAAGCACAATTAGCATGAATTGAAGGGAATTAAACCAAGGATTCAATTTATAGAGGCAAGAGTGTTCGAATCTCACCGTGCATGCGCCGAATTCGCCGGTGTTCGGCCGGTCTTTCGCCAAAATCAGGCCAACCGTGGCTGATTCTCGTCCCACCGCACGGAATCAAGGCCACCGATACCTGGTTTTGTTGGGTTCGCGGCAGCAGAACGAAGAAGAACAGACAACAGGGCTAGGGTTTGGGACTTAGGGTCATCGCGGGAAGAAGAAGAAGAAAGGGAAGGCTATGGGCGTCGGGGTCACAGAGAGGGGGAAGGAGAAGCAGACTCTCAGGGGGTCGACTGGCTCAAGGCCGGCGGTCGGCGACTGACGACGGCGTGCGTGGCCGGAAGCGAAGGAGGAGAAGGAGGACAGGGGAAGCAGGGCACCATCGGGAAGAAGAAGAAGAGGAAAGAAAGAGAGCTCGGGGGGGTGTTTACGCGTGTGTTGACAAAATTAGCCTCTCCTCTTGTTTTTTTTTTGGATTCAATTCTACCACAAAACTTCAACCTATTGTATTAATAATCGGATACCCGAGCCTCTAATCATAAACCGAATTCCTAAATATAATCGTTGGTCAGCTTACTGGTGCTTTGATTATATTAAGGATCGATTTAGTAAATTACACAACTGTTACCAGCATTCAACAATCTGATCGTGCTTGGGAATTGCTTTGGTTGGAGTTTCAAGGAATCGAAGGCTTGTCTTGTTACACAACTTTAGGAAATTTATTTTTGGGATCCAAAGTTGAATAGATCAATAACTTGGGCGATATGGTAGTTGTAGGTTGGCGGATAATAAAATAAAATTTTCCAACCCAACAGGCATAATATTTGATAAGCAAGTACGATAGAAATGCGGGTCTCACAATATATATATATATATATATATATATATATATATATATATATATATATATATGTATGTATGTATTTATATGTATGCATGTAACAGCCCACGACCACCCGCCATCGAGGTATTGTCCGCTTTGGGCAGGCGGGACGCTACCACCATCCTTGTCCTCACGGTTTTGTCCTCAAAAGGCGCCTCGATGGGTTGAGGTTTCCCCACGCTTATAAGGCGTGGTTCGTTCTCCTCAACTCCCGATGTGGGATACCTTCATCCACCCCCCTCTCAGGGGCCCAGCGTCCTTGCTGGCACATCGGGTCGGGTCCATGGCTCTGATACCATTGTAACAGCTCACGACCACCTGCCATCGAGGTATTGTCCGCTTTGGGCAGGCGGGACGCTACCACAATCCCTGCCCTCACGGTTTTATCCTCAAAAGGCGCCTCGATGGGTTGAGGTTTCCCCACGCTTATAAGGCGTGGTTCGTTCTCCTCAACTCCCGATGTGGGATACCTTCATCCCCAATGTAACACCCCCGACTACCTTTCAGGAATGTCACACCGCCAGGATCCCCCGAGGGAGACCCCTAAGGCTCTTCTTCTTTTAACTTTCTTCTTAATTTTTTTACCAAACTTTAGCTTAGGTTAGGAAAACCTGGGACGAAACCGGCAGAGTTCCGTCTGTAATTACAACAATTTCTAAAATTACATTATGAAGTTCAGGGTACCTGTGAACTTTTAAACCAAAATGCAAAATAACTAGGAGTACCAGCGAGTCACACACTCGTGGTGGGGCTTAAGCCCTTTACAAACATTTATTACAAACGTTTTACATAGGTTCATACTGCCAGAGCCTTTGAGCCACTACATGACCAACGTACGCACTTTCTTAAAACAAAGCATCACTTCAGATGGCTTCACAACTTCACATTATAGATACATCAGCGGAAGCAACTAGCGGTCCATTCATTCTTCATCAGGGGGAAAAAGGGGAGAGGAAATGGAGTGAGCCACCACATGCTCAGTGAGTGTTCCTCCACTCCTTAAAACAAAACCTTTTTCAAGCATTAATACCCATAATATTCACTTATCAAGCAATTAGCTACTACTAACATGGTATTAGGCAACATATTATAGGACACAGGTTGAAGAACATAAATATTGGACAAGTCATGACTTATGTATTCACTAGGCACATTCGAATGTCATTTCACGATTCACTAGCATGTCACATATTCTATTTGAAGCCACATTCATCATATTTAAGAACATTTTCTTTAAATCTGCAATGAAACTTTCTTTGAACATTTGAAAGCATTTCATAACATTGAGGTTCTCAATCTTTTGAAAGAGTTTACATTTCGCATTCGTCGTAAAACGACCCTTGTATGCATTTCATATTCATTCCATATGGCCTCTTTGGGCCCATAAAACATTCTTCCTCTTTAAAACGTATAAAATGGCAAAGGCTAACTGCTTTTCTTAACTTCATACAAAAATACTTCTGGCATAAGATCATTACAGGGTGTTGATTGGGTGAGAACCATTCTCGACCCCATAGTGAGACCTAACGCTCACGCTTAAGCTCTTACTCCCGGGATGGCTACATATAACATATCGGACCATTACATTAGCTGTCGTCAGGGCCTCTAGGGTTTATTCGGACTTATCCCCTAGGTTAACATACATCATATCATATTGTCCGCAGCACATTATCTTAGCCACTTAAAGCGTATCGGCCATAACGGCTAGTAGTTTTCCGTTTCAAATAATAAAATCATTCAACGTATAATTCCCATCTCCCTTTTGTTAAAAACGTTTTAGGGATTCCTCCCAAACATTATTTGAATAGCTAAAATAGTGCATAGCTCGCTACTAGACATGGCTATTATTCATTTAAAACACATGAAAAGTCATTTGCTATATCATCACCCTCCCACACATATGTTACATTTTAAACATATAAGGAAAAGGGAAATACACATATCACATTTAAACACTTCGTAATCATTTCAACACAATGAGCCACACATGGCCTCGCAATTCACACGATTGCGGTCAATTCACAACCCGAACTCCCTCCTCACAAGCACCATACCACAGGACCTCGAACGCTCATGATTCTTTCCTCAAACCATCCAACTACCAACTCGATTCATCGATTTATTAATCACAACATATTATCATGTTAGCTTACGAAAAAGGGAGTAAGGTTTAAGCTCTTACCTGAGCAGCCAACATCATTCAACGAAACGTTACGCGTATAGCCACATTTATTCATAATTCGACAATACTTTATTCAGTAAATCAAACATAATTCCATGCTAAACATAACGTTGTATTTCAAAGTAATTTCCCTAAGCATGAATGCATCAAAAAGAGTTTGAATTTATTTCGTTCACACATAATACGTTAGCTAGTCCAATTCAAATGGAAGCTAAACACGTTAAACTAACTTCGTTTTTAATCCCTTTTCATATATTAACTCTTCCACTCGAATCGAAGCTAAATATGCTAACTTAACCTCGATTTTAATTCCGTTTTAAACTATAACTCATTAACTCGAATCTAAGCTAAATACGGTAAATTAACTTCGATTTTAATTCCGTTTTAAACTTTAACTCATTAACTCGAATCTAAGCTAAATACGTTAAATTAACTTTGATTTTAATTCCGTTTTAAACTTTAACTCATTAACTCGAATCTAAGCTAAATACGTTAAATTAACTTCGATTTTAATTCCGTTTTAAACTTTAACTCATTAACTCGAATTTAAGCTAAATACGTTAAATTAACTTCGATTTTAATTCCGTTTTAAACTTTAACTCATTAACTCGAATCTAAGCTAAATACGTTAAATTAACTTCGATTTTAATTCTTTTTCACACATTAGCTAATTTTAATCGAATTCAAGCTAACCGCGTGTAACAATTTCGAATTAGCCTCATGTACATGCATTAGCTAGTTGAATCCAACCGACCTACTCACATTCAAACAAATTCAGATCAAACTACTTGCCTGTAATAGCTAATTTAGGTCATTCAACAAGCATCATACACGAATTGAAGTAAGCCTAGGTTACATGCATCATTAAACTGCTGGAAAATTAACTTTGAAAATAGTAATAACTTAGGAGGGAGAAACACTTACCTGGGCTAGCCTAGTTTCAACCTCAAGGGGTGAATACCGATGCTCCCACACCGCTAATTCCCGAACCCAAGCCCGTCAGCAAACCCTAGCCCTCGGTTTCGTGATGATTCTGGCAGATTGAGGCTTGATTTTGCCTCTAATTTATAGAGGAGGCCAGGTTGAAGGTGGGTCGTCGGTTTCCGGCAGGTGGACGGCCGGTTCTTGGCGAGGAGACGCGTGGGTGAGGGGTTGAGCGAGGTGGATGAAGTCTGGTGGTGGAGCGGGTGGCTGAGACGCGTGGTGTGGGGGACCGTCCGTCCCTTTCTCTCGCCGGTGACGCGTGCTGGCCGGCGGCAGCGCCAGGTGGCCGGTCGCCGGTGTGTGTGAGAGAGAGAGAGAGAGAGAGAGAGAGAGAGAGTTCGGCTAGAGAGAGAGAAAGAGCGTGCGGTGAGAGAGAGAGGGCGGGTCAGGGTCTCCCGACTTCGGTCCCCCTTTTCAACCTTTTTCTTTTTTTTTTTTTGACTCAATTAACTTCATTCAACTGAATCCCGATCCCGTACTTGCTAAAGGTTAGGCTAAACCCGAATCAAAACGACCCACAATCAACATTTTAATTTAAATTTTGGGATTCAACCAAGTAAAACGAAAAACGATTTTAAAAACTCGGTTTAGCGTTGCTTCAATAATTTTATAAATAAGTAGCGTCAATGATAACGTTAGTCAAATAATCGCCCCTTTTATTGAAACTAGTCGTTAAAACTCACACGGTCGATTAAATACTTTCGTCGGATAACAAATTAAAAGCAACTTGTAAAATCAGCAACTAAACAGTTAGTCAGTAATAGCATGAAAGCATGGCCCTTACACTCTCCCCCCTTAAAAGAATTTCGTCCTCGAAATTTGCTCACCTGGTGAAAATAATGTGGGATATTTCTCACGCATTTCGCTTTCTAACTCCCAAGTTGCTTCTGCCACCTTGTGATGTTTCCATAACACCTTAGCATAGGGAATGCTCCTATTTCTGAGCTTCCTTTCCGTCTTCTCCAAAATCCGGATGGGTTCTTCTACATAGGTAAGATTTTCCTTAACTTGTAGGGGTTCATATCGGATGACATGATTCGGATCCGGAACATCTTTCTTGAGACTGGATACATGGAATACATCGTGGATGCCTTGCAATGAGGGTGGTAAGGCCAATTGGTATGCAACCGATCCTACTTTCTGCAAGACTTCAAACGGCCCAATGAACCGTGGGCTTAGTTTCCCCTTTTGTCCAAATCTTATGCTCCCCTTGAGTGGGGACACTTTCAGAAATACATGGTCTCCAATCTCAAACTCCAGTGGCCTTCTCCTATTATCCGCATAGCTTTTTTGTCTACTTTGCGCAACTTGCAATCTCTGGCGGATGGTCTTGATTATTCCGATCGTTTGGTCGATTAAGTCAACCTTGGATGGTTCCCTTTCTCCTATTTCATTCCAACAAACTGGAGTTCTGCAACGTCTACCGTATAGCGCCTCGAAAGGAGCCATGCCTATACTAGCATGGTGACTATTATTGTACGCAAATTCAACCAGAGGCAAGTTATGATCCCAAGTTCCAGCAGAATCGAGGGCACAGGCTCTTAACATATCCTCCAGAGTTTGAATAGTTCTTTTGGATTGACCGTCCGTCTGAGGATGGAAGGCCGTACTTAATCGTAATTTTGTGCCCATTGCTCTTTGAAACCCATGCCAGAAGCGAGATACAAACTTGGCATCGCGATCAGACACAATACTGAGTGGCACACCATGCAGTCTAACTATCTCCTTAATGTATAGGTTAGCTAGTTGCTCAGAGGTGAAAGTAGCCTTGATGGGCAAGAAGTGTGCAGCCTTAGTCAATCTGTCAACTATAACCCACACACCATCGTGCTGTTTGATGGTTTTCGGCATTCCAATCAAGAAATCCATGGTGATGTGCTCCCATTTCCACTCAGGAATTGGCAAGGGTTGTAGTAAACCTCCAGGTTTCTGATGCTCGGTTTTCACCCGTTGGCACGTAAGGCATCGAGCCACGTACTCTGCGATATCCCCTTTCATACCATTCCACCAATAATGGGTCTTCAAGTCATGGTACATCTTTGTACTTCCAGGGTGTACAACAAGTGTGGAATTGTGCGCCTCCTTTAACAATTCCTCCTTGAGAGCTGTTATGTTCGGTACACACAGTCTATTTCCATACCAAAGTACCTCATTTTGGATGGAGAATTCCTTATTCCTTCCTTCTTCCACGCCTTTCTTTATCTTCATAAGTTCAGGGTCATCCTTCTGTTGTTGCGTGATCGTTTCGATCAATGGCGAAGAGACTTGAAGCGCTGCCAAGTAGCCTTGGTTTCCTGACCGCACTACTTCTATTTGTAGCACGTCGAGCTCTCTTAGGAGTCTCTTTTCTTGTGTAAGGAAATAGGCTACAGACCCCATGGATTTTCTACTTAGTGCATCAACCACCACATTTGCTTTTCCAGGGTGATATTTGATCTCCATATCATAATCCTTAAGGAGTTCTAGCCATCTTCTTTGTCTCATGTTTATCTTTTTTGAGTAAAGATGTATTTCAAGCTCTTGTGGTCAGTGTATACTTCACAGCTTACTCCATAGAGATAATGTCTCCAGATTTTCAAGGCAAACACAACCGCGGCCAATTCTAGGTCATGTGTTGGATAATTCTCTTCGTAGGGCTTCAATTGGCGAGAGGCATAAGCAATAACTCTGTCCTTTTGCATTAATACACAGCTCAGTCCCTTCTTGGACGCATCACTGTAGATTACAAATCCTTCATTGCCTTCAGGTATTGCCAATATTGGCGCAGATACCAAACGTTTCTTTAGCTCCTGAAAGCTATCTTCACACTCCGGGGTCAATTCAAATTTAGTGGTCTTTCGAAGTAGTTTGGTAATAGGTAAGGCTAGTTTTGAAAATCCTTCTACAAACCTTCGATAGTAGCCAGCTATACCTAGGAAGCTTCGCATTTCGGAAACGTTTGTTGGTCTTGGCCAGTTTACAATGGCCTCTACCTTTGCCGGGTCCACCGAGATGCCATCTTTGGTTACTATGTGTCCCAGAAATTGCACCCTTTCCAACCAGAACTCACACTTTTTAAGTTTGGCATATAATTTGTGCTCTTCTAGGGTTTTCAGCACCATTCGCAAGTGGTTTGCATGCTCTTCCTTGGTCTTGGAGTATACCAGGATATCATCGATGAACACCACTACAAATTTATCTAGGAAGGGCCTAAGGACTCTGTTCATCAAGTCCATAAAGAAGGCAGGAGCGTTCGTTAGTCCGAATGGTAACACCAAGAACTCGTAGTGGCCATATCGAGTGCGAAAAGCAGTTTTAGGCACGTCCCCCTTCTTGATCTTCAATTGATGGTACCTCGATCTCAAATCAATCTTCGAGAACACCGAAGCACCAGCCAATTGATCAAATAGGTCATCAATTCGAGGAAGTGGGTATTTATTCTTAACCGTTACCTTGTTTAGTTCTCGATAGTCAATACATAACCTCAAACTCCCATCTTTCTTCTTCACAAATAGTACTGGTGCTCCCCAAGGTGAAACACTAGGCTGAATTAACCCCTTATCTAATAGCTCTTGCAACTGAGTTTTCAACTCCGCCAATTCCGCAGGTGCCATTCAATAAGGTGCCTTGGATATTGGAGCGGTTCCAGGCACTAGTTCAATGGTGAATTCGATTTCTCTGTCGGGTGGTAGCCCCGGTACCTCTCGAAACACCTGTGGAAATTCCCTTACTACTGGAATCTCACTCAAGTCGGGCTCTTTTAGTTCTGCGACCTCAATTGCACACCAATAGCCCTGACACCCTTTCTTCAACATTTTGAATGCTTGCATAGCAGATACCGTTGGAATGGTTACTTGGTGGCCACTTCCCTTAAAGGTTACTCTTTCTCCATTGGTGGCCGTGAAGGTAACCAGCTTTCTCTCGCAGTCAATAGTAACTTTATGTCTAGTTAACCAGTCCATCCCCAGAATAACATCCCAACCTTGTATATCCAGCTGTACTAGGTCTACAGGGAGAGTTCTCCCTTTCAATTGAATGGTACAGTCCTTAAAGACAAGGTCGGTATACTAAGCAGACCCTAAGGGGGTAGTCACACATAATTGTACATCCATTTCACTGGGCTTGCTAGCAAGTTTCCTTGCAAAGGTAGGATTTACAAAAGAATGCGTGGCACCTGAATCAAATAAAACATAAGCATAAAGATGCTTAACAAAAAGGGTACCTGATACGGTGGCAGTGAGGTCCTCCGCCTCACCTCCTTCTAAACTGAATACCCGGCCACCTGCTTGCGGCCTTTTTCCACCTCGTTTGCCTTCTGAAGTTGCATTCACAGGAGGTCGGCCTCTTTGTGGAACTGGATTAGCCCCCGTGCCTGAACCTTGTGTACTGTTCTGCCGATTCCACGCCTTCTTGGGGCAATTTGCAATTTTGTGGTCCATAGATCCACACCCATAGCATTCTTGTGTGCCATATCGGCACCGACCGGAGTGCATACGCCCACATTGGTTGCAGGGTTCCAGTGCCTGCCTTGGTACAACTTGCTTTCCTTTCCCCCGATTGTCGAAGTTGCTGATCTTATTGCTTCCCTGGGTACTGGACCCTCCTTGGTTAAACTTTCTTTTTGCTAGGCCTATTTGCCGATTCTCCTCTTCGGTTTCAGCTATAACTCGGGCTATCTTCACCGCCCTCTGGTACATCTCCTGGAAGCTGGTGAAAACATGCCCAGCTATCATCCGCTTAATGGGTCCTTTAAGGCCTTGCTCGAAGTGGTCCATCTTCATTTCTTCAGTTGCGACTTGATTAGGCGCAAAGCGACTAAGCTCGTTAAACTTCGCCGCGTATTCTACCACACTCATTTGGCCTTGTTTCAATCGTAGAAACTCTTGTTCCTTTGCCCTGTTTACATCTCGTAGGTAATACTGAGCATCCATCATGGCTTTTAGTTGTTCCCACGTTAGAGCTGGTTCACCAGCTCGAGGTTTGACCGTGCCCCACCAGAATTCCGCTTCCTTTTCGAACTGATGGGTCGCCAGACGTACTTTAAAATCTTCGGGGCAGTCCATTACTTCAAACAAATTCTCCATCCTTCTTAGCCATTCCTTATAGGCAAGAGGATCTGTTCCACCACTAAACCTTGGTGGTCTCAACTTATTAAACTGACAAATCATCTCCAAGGCGGTTGGTGCCGCCATCTGTTCCCTTCGTGGAGGCATTGGCTACACAGTCGTTTATGCAAAGTTGCTTAGTTTTTATTCATAAAAATAGATTGTCAAAAGCATTTAAAAACATAGTACAACATTAAACAGAATGTATAGAGCTTTAAGTATTCGTGTGATCCTATTATGGTCGCACGAACACTTCTCAAAGATGCACTTTCACGAATCACGAAATATCGGGTATCACCCTTGCTTATTCATTTTCGAACGCACACTAACTATGTTTTATTTAAATACAATGCACACATTGGCGACTCCAGGCTACACACAACCCCTATTACCATCCTAATTACCACCTGAGGAACCCTCCTCAGGGGGATCATCTACCGTTGGATCATTCGAGCCCTCAGACTCAACTGGGGCTAGTAGGTCCCATAATACAAATGGTGGGGAGTACTCCACATCAGGTGCTCCATCCACCAATTCTCTCATCCTCAGCATTGTGGCTTGCCAGCCCCGGGGGTATTGTGCACCGAAGGAATCTATCCAACGTGCCCACAGAGTGGCTACTCGCTTGTATCGTCTTGCCTGAGGGTTTTCTGCGAACAGAAGTCTCATTTGACGATGTTCAATCTGATTTCTCTCTACTATTGTGATTGGCAGTTGTTGGGTAGCAGCAGGAGCAATTAAAGCCGTATTGATCATTTGCATGGCAGCATCGCTCCTTCCCAAGGGGGTATTTCCTAAGGAGTCCACCCGCCCCTCTGCAAATATCAGGAAATCCACCAACCCTCTGAAAGTGAACGGTGTATAAGCTCCCCTATGTACATGGAAGAGACGGAGGATAGAAGTGACTTCGGCCCATCTTCCCGTACATGGCATAGCTCTGATGAACTTGTACGTCCAGTGGTTCTGTGTGACCCGAGTGAGTCTCCACTGGTTGCTCTTAATCATTACTTCCCAAAATATGACTGCATTCCATGCAGCCATCCAGAAGGGCAGATACCCAAAATCGTCAATGCTAAACACCATCCTACATCACCATACTGGGTTAGGAGTAACACTATCAAGCACGCATTCGTTTGAAAATCCTAAGTTGTGTTTCTAGTTTGCGTACACAAGTAAGCAAGCAAGCACGTAGTAAGCTCAAGTAAACACTTTAGGGCACCTACTTATACACATTGACGCTCCTAAGGTCACATCTATATGCATATGCAACCTATGGCTCTGATACCACCCAATGTAACACCCCCGACTACCTTTCAGGAATGTCACACTGCCAGGATCCCCCGAGGGAGACCCCTAAGGTTCTTCTTCTTTTAACTTTCTTCTTAATTTTTTTACCAAACTTTAGCTTAGGTTAGGAAAACCTGGGACGAAACCGGCAGAGTTCCGTCTGTAATTACAACAATTTCTAAAATTACATTATGAAGTTCAGGGTACCTGTGAACTTTTAAACCAAAATGCAAAATAACTAGGAGTACCAGCGAGTCACACACTCGTGGTGGGGCTTAAGCCCTTTACAAACATTTATTACAAACGTTTTACATAGGTTCATACTGCCAGAGCCTTTGAGCCACTACATGACCAACGTACGCACTTTCTTAAAACAAAGCATCACTTCAGATGGCTTCACAACTTCACATTATAGATACATCAGCGGAAGCAACTAGCGGTCCATTCATTCTTCACCTGGGGGAAAAAGGGGAGAGGAAATGGAGTGAGCCACCCCATGCTCAGTGAGTGTTCCTCCACTCCTTAAAACAAAACCTTTTTCAAGCATTAATACCCATAATATTCACTTATCAAGAAATTAGCTACTACTAACATGGTATTAGGCAACATATTATAGGACACAGGTTGAAGAACATAAATATCGGACAAGTCATGACTTATGTATTCACTAGGCACATTTGAATGTCATTTCACGATTCACTAGCATGTCACATATTCTATCTGAAGCCACATTCATCATATTTAAGAACATTTCCTTTAAATCTGCAATGAAACTTTCTTTGAACATTTGAAAGCATTTCATAACCTTGAGGTTCTCAACCTTTTAAAGGAGTTTACAATTCGCATTCGTCGTAAAACGACCCTTGCATGCATTTCATATTCATTCCATATGGCCTCTTTAGGCCCATAAAACATTCTTCCTCTTTAAAACGTATAAAATGGCAAAGGCCAATTGCTTTTCTTAACTTCATACAAAAATACTTCTAGCATAAGATCATTACAGGGTGCTGATTGGGTGAAAACCATTCTCGACCCCATAGTGAGACCTAACGCTCACGCTTAAGCTCTTACTCCCGGGATGGCTACATATAACATATCGGACCATTACATTAGCTCTCGTCAGGGCCTCTAGGGTTTATCCGGACTTATCCCCTAGGTTAACATTACATCATATCATATTGTCCGCAGCACATTATCTTAGCCACTTAAAGCGTATCGGCCATAACGGCTAGTAGTTTTCCGTTTCAAATAATAAAATCATTCAACGTATAATTCCCATCTCCCTTTTGTTAAAAACGTTTTAGGGATTCCTCCCAAACATTATTTGAATAGCTAAAATAGGCCATAGCTCGCTACTAGACATGGCTATTATTCATTTAAAACACATGAAAAGTCATTTGCTATAACATCACCCTCCCACACATATGTTACATTTTAAACATACAAGGAAAAGGGAAATACACATATCACATTTAAACACTTCGTAATCATTTCAACACAATGAGCCACACATGGCCTCGCAATCCACACGATTGCGGTCAATTCACAACCCGAACTCCCTCCTCACAAGCACCGTACCACAGGACCTCGAACGCTCATGATTCTTTCCTCAAACCATCCAACGACCAACTCGATTCATCGATTTATTAATCACAACATATTATCATGTTAGCTTATGAAAAAGGGAGTAAGGTTTAAGCTCTTACCTGAGCAGCCAACATCATTCAACGAAACGTTACAACAAGCGCGCGTATAGCCACATTTATTCATAATTCGACAATACTTTATTCAGTAAATCAAACATAATTCCATGCTAAACATAACGTTGTATTTCAAAGTAATTTCCCTAAGCATGAATGCATCAAAAAGAGTTTGAATTTATTTCGTTTACACATAATACGTTAGCTAGTCCAATTCAAATGGAAGCTAAACACATTAAACTAACTTCGTTTTTAATCCCTTTTCATATATTAACTCTTCCACTCGAATCGAAGCTAAATATGTTAACTTAACCTCGATTTTAATTCCGTTTTAAACTATAACTCATTAACTCGAATCTAAGCTAAATACGGTAAATTAACTTCGATTTTAATTCCGTTTTAAACTTTAACTCATTAACTCGAATCTAAGCTAAATACGTTAAATTAACTTCGATTTTAATTCCGTTTTAAATTATAACTCATTAAGTCGAATCTAAACTAAATACGTTAAATTAACTTCGATTTTAATTCCGTTTTAAACTTTAACTCATTAACTCGAATCTAAGCTAAATACGTTAAATTAACTTCGATTTTAATTCTTTTTCACCCATTAGCTAATTTTAATCGAATTCAAGCTAACCGCGTGTAACAATTTCGAATTAGCCTCATGTACATGCATTAGCTAGTTGAATCCAACCGACCTACTCACATTCAAACAAATTCAGATCAAACTACTTGCCTGTAATAGCTAATTTAGGTCATTCAACAAGCATCATACACGAATTGAAGTAAGCCTAGGTTACATGCATCATTAAACTGCTGGAAAATTAACTTTGAAAATAGTAATAACTTAGGAGGGAGAAACACTTACCTGGGCTAGCCTAGTTTCAACCTCAAGGGGTGAATACCGATGCTCCCACACCGCTAATTCCCGAACCCAAGCCCGTCAGCAAACCCTAGCCCTCGGTTTCGTGATGATTCTGGCAGATTGAGGCTTGATTTTGCCTCTAATTTATAGAGGAGGCCAGGTTGAAGGTGGGTCGTCGGTTTCCGGCAGGTGGACGGCCGGTTCTGGGCGAGGAGACGCGTGGGTGAGGGGTTGAGCGAGGTGGATGAAGTCTGGTGGTGGAACGGGTGGCTGAGACGCGTGGTGTGGGGGACCGTCCGTCCCTTTCTCTCGCCGGTGACGCGTGCTGGCCGGCGGCAGCGCCAGGTGGCCGGTCGCCGGTGAGCGAGAGAGAGAGAGTTCGGCTAGAGAGAGAGAGAGAGAGAGAGAGCATGCGGTGAGAGAGAGAGGGGGGGTCGGGGTCTCCCGACTTCGGTCCCCCTTTTCAACCTTTTTTTTTTTTTTAACTCAATTAACTTCATTCAACTGAATCCCGATCCCGTACTTGCTAAAGGTTAGGCTAAACCCGAATCAAAACGACCCACAATCAACATTTTAGTTTAAATTTTGGGATTCAACCAAGTAAAACGAAAAACGATTTTAAAAACTCGATTTAGCGTTGCTTCAATAATTTTATAAATAAGTAGCGTCAATGATAACGTTAGTCAAATAATCGCCCCTTTTATTGAAACTAGTCGTTAAAACTCACACGGTCGATTAAATTCTTTCGTCGGATAACAAATTAAAAGCAACTGGTAAAATCAGCAACTAAACAGTTAGTCAGTAATAGCATGGATGCATAGCCCTTACAGTATGCTTCTTGTTTATGGATATGCATACCTCTCATATATGTGTTTTCTTTGTTAGATGGATCCTTATGGCGTTAATATGCTGCGGGGGGGATCTATGATAGCTCACATTGCGTTGCTACATATGAGTATAGAGCCACATGCACAGGACCCTTACTCTGAGTTCCACAGTATTACGGTCTGTGCACAGAGACTGCTTGGGTCCTTACCCCCGGTTGGCCCGTGGGTAGAGTTTAGGCAACGTTACCATGACTTTATGATGACAGGGAACCCAGGCTTGGACAGGCCTAGGTTTCAGGCCCAGGGGGCGTGGACGACTCTTACTACGGAGCTGTTGTTGAGAGAGGAGTTTGAATTGAGGGGAATTACTATAGAAACTCTTCAGCACGTCTTTCCCTTACATCAGATCCATCCCCCACCTATAGCCCCAGTACCAGCACAGGGGCCACCCTCCCCGCCAGCACCAGCACAGGGGCCACCCATCCTGCCAGCACCAGACACCCCACTGATGCCTGATAGCCCTGGGGAGGCTTACGTGGTGATAGACATCCCTGGCACCCCAGAAGTAGTGGTGATAAGTTCTGGGGATGAGGACCACCAGGGAGAGGAGGATGATCCAGAGGAGGATTATCTAGAGGAGGATGATCCCGAGGAGGATCAAGATAGTGATGAGATGGGGATAGAGCAGCAAGGGGAACAAGAGGCGGATGAGTTGATGGTGGACTTAGAGGAGGAGCATGAGCCATAAGTTCAACCGGAGGTCGATAATGTTGAGTCAGAGGCATCTACGAGCAGTTTCGATTCAGGTGAAGAACCTGATGATGAGTCTGACCCAGATTACGATCCATCTAGGGATCGTTAGGTGGGTCTAGGGGCTGGTGTAGTGGTTTTCATTTTGAGCCCTGTATGTGGATATGGTTTGGCTGGATTAGATAATTACATTTTGTGGGGCATCTGACATTGTATATAGTTAGTCCAATCCTCTCCGACCGCGATGACATGGTCCGTATCTCTTTTTGGTTATGTGATGGACCTAGTGCCTAGGGGCTATTTAGTCTTTAGTGATAGGGTAGGAGTTAGAGTTTGTCTTGCTTACTCTGCTAGGTGTAGTATGCTTTTGTTGCTCATGTATAGAAATCAGCAACTATGTATGTAAGTAAGCAGTTTTGAAATGAAATGATGATGCTTTGAGTTATAAAATAATCTTCGAGCCATCTCCTATGTATTTATTGGGCATGTTTATCTTATATGTCCGGAGGTTCCAGTGTTTGAATTTTATATTTAATGTATGATCAGAATGTCCCAGTCAGTGCACAATAACATGGAGGTTCATGTAGAGAACAATATGGAACAAGGCCAGGGATCGGGTAGTCAAGCCTCTTGCCAGGAGCCACAACATGATGAAACGCCACCATTGCCCTCTGTATTAGCAAGCAACTTAAGAAACCCGAGTTATTGGCCAACCTTAGTTGCTGAATTGATGAAGCGGATTCCCCAGGTACTTGTTAAAACCCCTCCTAAAGAGGATAAATTGGCAAATAGGTAGCACGGCGCAACCCTAAAGTTTATAATGGATCTTATGATCCAGTAGTACTAGAGGAATGGATAAGAGGAATGGAGAAAGTTTTCACAATAGTTGAGGTACCAGAGGAAAAGAAAATGAACATTGGGATGTATTATTTGTCAGGTGAAGCTGACATTTGGTGGAATACTATGAAGGATAAGCTCCTAGGGCTTGAATTCACCTGGAGTAAATTTTTAGCAGAGTTAAGGGTGAAATTTTACCCAACTGTGGTGCAAAGGCAAAAGGAAAAGGAATTTATGGAGTTGAAAATGAGCGGCAGCATGTCAGTGATGCAGTAAGCTTGTAAGTTCACAGAACTATCTAGGTTTGTCCCTAAATTTGTGTCATCTGAAAGGTTAAAGATGAGAAGGTTTGAAGAGAGTTTGGCCTTCTACATTGGGAATCAGTTAGCCGGGCAACCCATTCTGACTTACCAAGAACTGTACGAGCGAGCCGCTGAAGTGGAACGAGTGAAGACAGAGTTGAGGGCACTGAATCCAATCAACCATAAGAGAAAGGGGTTTAAGCGGGGGACTCCAAGTGAGAGTGTGAACCAGAATCAGCAGAACCAGAAGAAACCTACTCCTGTTCCCTCTAAGAGCTGTCTTGCAGGCTCGACAGCACCCTGTGCGAAGTATGGAAGAACAAATCACACCACTCCTGAATGCCGAGTTGGCACCAACAAATGCATGTGGTGTAGAAGTCGTGAACATCTCATCGCTGCATGCCCCCGATGACTGAAAGCTGTAGACAAGGGCACAGCAAAACCCTTAGCTCCGCCCCGCCAGGGACCCCCACCTACAAGGCCTGCAGTTGCAGGAAGGGCATTTGTGATGAACAAAAAGGAAGCTGCTACCTCTGGTACGGTAGTCATTGGAACTCTTTTTCGAAATTCAAAGCCATTTTGCGCATTATTTGATTCGGGTGCCATTCATTCTTTTATATCTACCCGATCTGCTATACAATTGCGTCTGGAGAACAAGAGGATGGAAACCAATTATAGAATTAAGCTACCCAACAATTCTGTGATTGAGTGCCCCCTCTCTTATGAACTTGTCCCCATCATCATTGGTGAAGCTACTTTCCCTGTGGATTTGATTCAATTTGACTTGTCTGATTTTGATATCATTTTGGGGATGAATTGGTTGCACACTTATGGAGCCAAAATTGACTGTGAAGATCTTAAGGTTATCTTGAAGGATGAAAAAGGGAGAAAAGTGTGTTTTTATGGGCAGAGAGAAGCAAAATCTTGTTCTTTGATTTTCGTTATGAAAGCAAGTAAGCTGTTATGTTAGGGGTGTATTAGATATTGGTGTTATGCTATTGACACCCAAACGAAAGAAGAGAAAGTGGAGAATATACCTGTAATTTGTGAATTTGAAGATGTTTTTCCTGAGGAGTTACCAGGACTACCCCCGCAAAGGGAAATTGATTTTGGAATCGAATTAACTCCTGGGGCCCAATCTATTTCGAAAGCCCCATATCATATGGCCCCAATTGAGCTTAAGGAATTAAAGATTCAACTAGATGAACTATTACAGAAAGGCTTTATTAGGCCAAGTGTGTCACCATGGGGTGCTCCAGTGTTCTTTGTCAAGAAAAAGGATGGAACCTTAAGACTCTATATTGATTACAGGGAGTTAAACAAGATTACCATCAAAAACAAATATCCTCTGCCACGAATAGATGATTTGTTTGATCAACTACAAGGAGTAGGAGTATTACCTAAGATTGATTTGAGGTCAGGGTACCATCAACTTAGGATTAAGCCTGAGGACATTCCTAAGACAGCGTTTAGGACCAGGTATGGTCACTATGAGTTCACAGTGATGCCTTTTGGTCTCATTAATGCTCCTGCAGCCTTCATGGACCTTATGAACAGGGTTTTCATACCTTATTTAGACAAGTTTGTAGTAGTGTTCATAGTTGATATCCTTATCTATTCTAAGGATAAGGAGGAACATGCTGATCAATTGCAGATAGTATTGCAAACTTTGAGGGAACATCAACTTTATGGCAAATTAAAGAAATGTGAATTTTGGTTAGAGGAAGTGGTATTTTTGGGGCATGTGATTACCAAAGAAGGAATTAAAGTTAACCTCCAAAAGGTGAAAGCAATCACAGAATGGCCAAGGCCTACCAATGTCACTGAGATTAGAAGCTTTCTGGGTTTAGCAGGTTATTACTGAAGGTTTGTGAAGGACTTTTTGAAAATAGCTTCACCACTGACCAATCTACTGAAGAAGGTGAATAAGTTCGAGTGGACTGAAAGGTGTGAGAAAGCTTTCCAAGAGCTAAGACAGCGCTTAACTACCGCCCCAATCCTAACGTTACCAATGGAAGGAAAAGAGTATACTGTTTATAGTGACGATTCGAAGAACGGTTTGGGGTGCATACTAATGCAGGAGGACAAAGTAGTAGCTTATGCCTCTCGACAACTCAAGTCATATGAGAAAAACTACCCTACTCATGACCTGGAATTAGCGGCCGTGGTCTTTGCATTGAAAATTTGGAGACATTATTTATATGGGGTATCGTGCAAGATCTATACTGATCATCAAAGTCTAAAGTATATATTCACCCAGAAGGAGCTCAACTTGAGGCAACGGCATTGGCTTAAATTACTTAAAGATTATGATTTGCAAATTCAATATCGCCCTGGTAAAGCAAATGTGGTGGTGGATGCCCTGTGTAGGAAGGCGCAACATAGCTCGAACACTGTGGTGATTACTCAATTGAATCTCTTAAGAGAACTTGAGGACTTTGGGATTCAATTGGTGTCCCACCGATAAACGACGGCTCAATTATCAGCACTTACTGTACAGTCTTCCGTAGTGGAAGAAATTTGACTGAACCAGGAAGTGATCCCGAACTCCAAAGAATACAGCAAAATTTAGAGAAAGGGAAGTCTTCGGGATTTGTAGTACACGAGGTTGGGACTTTGCGGTTCTAGAATCGCCTATGTGTGCCCAAAAATGGGGAATTAAGAAAGCAGATCCTGGAAGAGGCTCACAATACTCGTTACTCAGTGCATCCAGGAGGCACCAAGATGTACAGAGATCTAAGACAATATTTTTGGTGGATGAAGAAGGACGTTACAGAATATGTGGATAAGTGTCTAATTTGTCAGAAAGTTAAAGCAGAGCATCAACGTCCTGTGGGCGAACTACGACCCTTAGAAATTCCCACTTAGAAGTGGGATTCGATCTCAATGGACTTTGTTATGGGTTTACCCCTTTCTGCCTCGAAAAAGAATGCTATCTGGGTCATAGTTGATCGACTCATGAAGTCGGCTCATTTCCTGCCAATTAAGGATACTTGGGGAGTTGAAAGACTAGCCCAACTATATGTTAAGGAGATAGTCCGTCTGCACGGGATTCCTTTAGACATAGTCTCAGATAGGGATCAAAGATTCCAAGCACGTTTCTGGCAAGCGCTTCAAAAGGCCTTTGGAACCAAACTAAGCTTCAGTAGCTCCTATTACCCTGAAACAGATGGACAAACTGAAAGGGTGAATCAAATTTTGGAGGACATGCTGAGAGCTTGTGTATTGGAGTTCCAAGCGAAATGGGAAGATGATTTACCTTTGGTGGACTTCTCTTATAATAACAGCTATCAATCCACCATCAAAATGGCCCCATTTGAGGCTCTGTATGGAAGAAAATGTAGAACACTGTTGTGCTGGAGTGATTTGGACGAGGCATTGATTATAAGTCCTGAAATGATTCAAGAGACCACTAAGACAATAAGAAAGATTCAGGAACATATCAGGGTTGCCCAAAGTCGGCAGAAAAGTTATGCAGGCAAAAGAAGAAGTCCTCTAGAGTTTCAAGTAGGTGATAAAGTTTTTCTGAAGGTTTCACCAACTAGAGGTGTCAAGAGGTTCGGAGTAAGGGGCAAATTGAATCCAAGGTATATTGGACCTTATGAAATCATTGAAAGGTTAAATCCCATCGCTTATCATCTAGAGTTGCCTGTCGAACTTGAGCACATACATAACGTGTTTCATATCTCTCAGCTTCGAAAATACATTTAAGATCCAGGCCATACCATTGTATCTGAACCTATCGAAATTACCGAAGATCTAGTATATGAGGAGCGTCCTATCCAAATACTAGATCGTAGGATCAAGCAGCTGCGCAACAAATAGATACCATTGGTCAAAGTACTCTGGACAAACCATACCTCCCAAGAAGCTACTTGGGAGACCGAGGAGGCAATGAAAGCCAAATACCCACATTTATTCGAGGTAATCTGCATGATAAGGTGAAGTTCATCAGTTTCGAGGACGAAACTTTTTAAGGGGGGAAGACTGTAATAGTCCGACCCTAAAATATGTTTAGTAATTTCATTTCATTAATCCATGTGATTAATTTCATTTTCATTTACATCATTTCTTTTTATCATCCCACTTGGACATTTCTAAATGGGCCCTCACTTTGTAATTCGGGGTTTTATTCTAGTCAAAATTTGGAGATCGATTTAGGCCTTAATATTTATGAATTTAATGATTTTAATTCTTTTTCATGGCACTACAATCATTCAATCTCGAGTTGTAAAAGAAAAAAAATTTATATTCGCAAGCACACTCGGTTTCAGTTCTTTTTCTAAACCCGAGCCCGTTTAAGGCGGATTTCGACCCAACAAGACTTGACTCTCAATTGTTTAGCTAAACTCTCTTAATTAAGCCTTAATCAAGCTTAGTAAAATTGACTTTTCTACCTTTATTTTCAGCCAAGTAAAAGCAAAGTATAAATTGCAAAATTTTCATTTAACACCAAGCATTTCAAGACACTTTCTCTCTCCACATTCTCCCATCCTTCTCTCTTATACACGGCCAGCAGCATTCACAATAGCACCATCACTATTTCAGCCACCAAACAACCACCAAACAACCACCACTCACCACCCCAACCATCCCTCTCCCTCCTTCAAGCACCAAGCATCATTTCTACTTCTCTTTAAGCTCAAAGTGAGTATTCTTTTCACCTCCTATGCTAAAATTGTTCTTGATTCTTGATCTTGTTGGTTTTTATTTATTATTTTGGTTGTTTTAGTGATGGATTATGTTATTCTTATGGTATTAAGAATCATCTAGTTGATGGATTATGTTGGAGTTGAAATTGGATGAGGTTAGGGTTAGGGTTTCATCTTAGTCATGCAAGCTTCTTGCTCAAGTGTTGTTTAGTGATTGATCTATCCTTGTTTTTGCTTATCTCTCAATATATTGAAGTTTGTTATGTTGTTTATGGTGTTTTGAAAAGTTGGGAGTGAGTTTAAAGTGACCCAAAGTTAGGGTTTTGTCCAAAATGCAAGATTTGGATCAACTAATGGTAAATTTGAGGTGAGTGTGTATATGTGACTAGAAAAGGAGTTTTATTTGATATGAATATGAAGAGAAATTATGTATGGTGTTTTTGTATGAGGTTAAGATGTACCAAAGTGTGTTTACATACTCTTAAGAAAGAGTTTGAGCTGAGGATTGGTGTAAAAAAGTGAAGGAACACACTAAAGCAATGCTGCTGGAATTTTCAGAAAAATAGGACACACTTTGGAACAAATCTGGTACTAATTAGCCAAGCCAAGAATTTCCTTTTTTGCTGGGTAGATAGGTTAGTATGTTAGCTTTAAAATGGCTTTTAAATTGCATTAATCCGAGGTCTGTGGAAGAAGTTATGGCCTTTTTACTGAACCTAGGCAGAATGGATTTTCCAGCACTGCAAACTGGCATGTTGGTGTTCTAAGCCCATTTTATGAAACTTGTCAAGGGAATCATGTTTCGTGTCCTTACTAAAAGTTGTAGAGGACTTCCTACGCTATTTATATTGCGGTCTTACATGTCAATTTAAGGTCGGGAGTTTAAGTTGTGGATTATTCTTTCCGTACCCTCTTTGCAAGCCCTTATACTCTAAACTTGCTACCGTGCCTTACCTCACATTTCTTTGGTTTATGTCGCCTTCATTTTGGTTTAATCATTGAACTGGTGTGTAAAAGTTCTTCATAAGCCAGTTTTATTTAAAATTATCTATTATAAGAACAAGATCGTTCTGACATCATGTTCCTATAATGAACCTTTGAACAGAATCAAGGCCTAAGCTTTCATTTCCTTCACTTTAGTGCATCTCATTCCTCTGTGAACTAGTACTTAAAACTTCCAGGTACGTTCATTAACTATATCTTTAGTAATCAGCACATATTTATCGAAATCATAATATTTTAGTAAGCACATCAATGAATCATTTTAATCAGTGCTTCATGACATAATTAGTGACCCTGTCAGTTATCAGTTACAGGGCATTGCCCTCCAGTTACCTGCGCGGCTTCAGGCCAGGTCCCTCGGTTGGCTTGGCAGGTGTACACCTATTCACAGATCGTAACAGTTACTAAGGGGTGCACTAACAGATAATAATTGGCAATACAGTTTTACATGCATCCCATTCCCTGTTTTTAATTAAAATGAATTGCAAGTGAGCCTAAATAACTTTTCAGTGAATTTTTATTAGTACAGGGGTGCATGTATTGAGCTTTGGCTCATAGTTCGAAATATTTTTATGTTTTATTTTAGGAAAATGTGCAGTGAACCGCCCTCAGCTGGGCGGGGAGGCCGAAGGTGATAAATGAGACGGGACCTTCCATGTGATTGGCGGTGTAGGAGAGCTAAGATGCTATCTCATTATATTGTGATGTGTTTTGGAGTTTCAACTGTATATTCGAACTGACTTATGTGCTCGGTGCCACAATTGCATTTTTTTTGGGACCAAGTTATGTATGTGGTGTAAACCTTGGGATGTAGATCCATTTCTATATATAACTTAATGGTTTGAGTGATTATGATGGTGCATACCCCTTTATAGGGTAACCTTTGGTTTATGGCAAGTTTTCATATATAACGGAAGCCTTGTCCTTCATGGACGATGGTAACGCCCCATTCATTGAGTTATTATATCTTATTGATAACCTTAAGCAGGTGAATGCAAGTAGGCGAATGCAGGCAATGAATCATGTATATTTGGGGCGTTACATTATGCTTGGGTGTAGTTGTTACATGTGTTTTGCAGGATTGTTAGCCTTTTTCACCCAGTATTCGCCCATTAATGGATGTAGTTTGACCTCCCCTATGGTCATCCATTAGTTGCTACGCCCTTGGAGTAAGAAAAGAGCAAGAAATCGATTCTAGCACAGACCCAGACTGTGGTGGATGCCCGGACTGTGGTGGATGCCACGGATCGTGGTAGGCCTATAACTATTGCCTCATCGTTTTTCCTCAGCTGTATGACTGAGATCAACTTAAATTTCCTACAAATAGTGACGTTCAGCAGTGAAGAAGAGCAATCCCTAGCAAGCAAAGCATGTAGAGTTAGCCTAGTGAAGATTATTTTAGTTTATTTTCTCTCAAATTTTGTTCATTAGTTTTGTTTTTGCTTTTGTGTGAGCTTTAAGTGTGAGGGTTTTGATCCTGAGGCGGTTCTGAAGTCCGTAGTGAGGCCATCTCAGTCGAGCCCCTTCCACTTAGAATTCATCGATCTTTGGTTAGTTTGTTTATCTTTTATCATGTCTGAGTAGTTTTCTTAGTCTATGAATTTAGTAGTGTTTTAGAAGTGTATTGGATCATGTTTTAGTTTATTTAATTGTGCTTGTTTTCATGATTGGTTTGATTTAGTTGTATCAAGTGTTTGATATGTTGTGAGTTGATTTTTGGGCGAAATTTACTTGCACACTTGAAACAATCGAGTGAACGTTCGAAAGACAACATTTGGGTGCTGGACTGCTTGAATAGACTTTGCATAACTTCGTCTCGAGATAGAGATTTATAGGATAGGATGGCTAGTAAGTAGTCGAAGATTTTAAACTTGGATTAAGTCAAATTAGTTTTAAAGAACGACGTTTGATTAGTTTAGGAAAATTTGATTGATTCCGAAAGGATAGATCAAGTTTCTAAAAAAGATTACAATTCCTCAGAATTAACCAATTAGAGAATAGCACATGTTTATTAATTTTCATCCACTTCTCTTCCATAAGTGTGAAAATTCCTAAACATTTTGTCTTATTGATTTAGACGAGTTCATTTGTAGTAGTTAATCGAAACCACTTGAAATAGAGTTTTGCTTAGCATAATCTGGCGAGACTAGGCTCGATACATTACTTTAGTCCCTAAGGAATAGTATCTTTTATCAATACTATGACTACCCCTGTGCTTGTGGCAGGTAGTGGTCAAATTTTTGGTGCCGTTATCGGGGACTAAATTACTAACAATTTAGTATTGTCTTGCGAACATGACTAAGCATTTTATTGTTATGTTTTGTTTTGTTTTCTTATTATTTTTCTTTTTCCTGTTTAATTGCGTTGGTAGTGTTGGTGAAAGTGCTTGCAGGAATTTTTCCTAGTTTATGCAAAGTCTGATTTTGTACGAGCCCGATCCAGAGATTGAGAGGATTTTTCGCTTAAGCAAGAAAAAGCAAAGGATTGAAGAGCGAAGGAGCGAGGTAAGAAGGAATTCAAACATAGCGGGTGAAGAAAGAAGGATCCTTCGAGATTTCTTTACTCCCAGAGTCCAAGGGATTACCACAAGTATAGCTTGGCCTGCTGTGGATGCCAATAACTTCGAGCTCAAGCCATCACTTATTTTCATGGTGCAGCAATCTTACTTTGGCGAAAATCCTTTGGAAGACCTGAATCTACACCTCCCGGTATTTTTAGAGGGGTATACGCTAAAGTTAAATAGAGTCTCCAGTGATGCGATTTGCTTGTGCTTATTCCCTTTCTCATTGAGGGATAAGGCGAGGGCTTGGTTGCACTCTTTGTCGTCTAGTTGTATAACTACTTGGGATGAGTTGACAAGAGCTTTCGTCGCCAAATTCTTCCCTCCGAGTAAGACAGCAAGCTTGAGAAAGCAAATCACCAACTTTCGGGAAAAGGAGGAAGAGACACTCTATGAAGCCTGTGAGCGTTTTAAAGATCACCCCATCATGGTCTTCAGCGATGGATGATTGTCCAGGCCTTTTATAACGGTGTGACCCAAGCTGTGAGGTCTATTATTGATGTGGCGGCACGAGGAACTCTAATGAACAAGATCGAGGATGAAGCCTATAACCTTATTGAGGGCATGACGCTTAATAACTTTTAATGGTCCACTGAACGAGCCCAACCCAGGGGGGTTGGAGGTAAGCTTGAAGTTGATGCAATTACTTTATTTTTTGCTAAAATGGATGCCATGACTAAAAGATTGGACCAATTGAATGTTAATTCTGCGAACTCAATTGCCCCTTCCTCTTGTGAAATTTATGGTTCAATTGAGCATATATCTCTGAATTGTCAAGTTTGGAGTCCTTTTTCCTAGGACCCTAATGAAGTTAATTATGTTCAAAATTTCAACCGAGACCGACCAATGACCCTTACTCTAATATCTATAATTCGGGTTGGAAGAATCATCCGAATCTTTCTTATAGGTCGAATCCAAACACTTTGAACATGCCCCCTATGAATGCTAGAGCACCCCCAAGTTTTCGAAGACCCCAATTCCCTTCTCAGATGCCCCAAAAGTCAAATTTAGAGCTAATGATAGAAAACATGCTTATGGCACAACAGAAACAAGATGAGTACATTAAGCAATTAGCCTCAAAGGTTGATGTGCTTACGACTCATAATAAGATGTTAGAGGCCTAAATTTCCCAAAAAGCTGCTTTTTTATCTAGGACCTCAAATAGACTCCCTAGCAAACCTAAGTTTAACCCAAGGGAGCAATGCAATGTAATGCTTCTACAAGAAGGAAAACAACTAAAGGGACCTAAGGAAATTACCAGCGATGAATCTTTATAAGATAGGAATGTGTATGTTGTTATGAAAGAAATATCTTCACCTTCTAACGAAATAATTGATGATGCCACACACAAGCCTCATGAGGTTCCTAAGGACCCTAAGACCATTTCGTCAAACCCCTGCACACCACCATTTCATCAAAGGATGGCGAAACTTGATGTGCAATTTGGAAAGTTTTTAGACATCCTTAAGAAACTCTATATAAACATACCGTTTACTGAAGCCTTGACCCAAATGCCTTCATATGCTACATTTCTAAAAGAAATTCTGTCTAATAAAAGAAAGTTAGAAGAACATGAGATGGTAGCCTTGACTGAAGAGTGCACTGCAGCAATTCAAAATAAGCTTCCAGCTAAGTGAAAGGATCTCAATAGTTTTTAAATTCCCTGCCTGATAGGGAACGTGCCTATAAATCGTGCTTTGCGCGATTTAGGGTTAAGCGTAAGCTTGATGCCCCTTTCTTGGTGTGAAAAATTGGAATTAGGAGAGCTAAGACCAACTACTATCACCTTGCAATTAGCGGACCGTTCTGTAAAATACCCTGTGGGTATTTTGGAGGATGTCCTAATAAAAGTCAGGGATTTATAAGTACCAGTAGACTTTGAGATTCTGGCAATAGAAGTGGATACACGAACCCCAATCACTCTTAGGAGGCCATTCTTGTCCACCGCAGAGTGCCGCATCGATGTGAAAAACGGTATACTAAGTTTTGATGTGGGTGATGTTCATGTGGAATTTAATTCACTGAAAGCTGCTAAGTTTCCTTCTATTTCTGGGGAATGTAATAAGATTGATGTGGTTGATACTTTAATATAAGAAACCACATCTAGCATTAATTCTAATGATCCACTTTAGCACTTGATGTTGAATAATGACACTACTGAGGATGAAAACCCTGAAGTAGTCGAGTATGCTCAATTACTAGAGGCCTCTCCACCAATTCTGCCTTTCGCTACTCAGGTGGAATTATTACAAGATGAAAGTAAGCCCTCGTTTGATTGGGCAAAAGCTCCCGAGGTAGAGTTAAAGCCTCTTCCTTCCACTGAGGTATGAATTTCTTAAACTAAAATCTACATATCCTGTGACTGAATTGACCCTTTGCCTGGAGTGCTGACCAAGCATCGTAAAGCCATAGGATACACCCTGGATGACTTAAAAGGGATTCATCCTTCCATGTCTATGCATCGAATCTTAATGGAGGATGATCATAAGCCATCAATTGAACACCAAAGAACATTGGACCCTAGCATGCAAGAAGTGGTCAAACAGGAAATTTTGAAGTTGCTTTAAGCCGGCATTATCTACCCTATCTCAGATAGCGCGTGGGTAAGCCCAGTCCATGTTGTACCTAAGAAAGGAGGGATGACTGTTGCCAAAAATGAGAATAATGACCTAATCCCTACTAAGACCGTTACAGGATGACGTATGTGTATCAATTATCAAAAATTAAATAAGGCCACCCGTAAAGACCATTTTCCCCTTCCCTTCATTCACTAAATGCTTGAACGATTGGTAAAGAATTCATATTTTGTGACTTAGATGGATATTGGGGATGCTTTCAAATCCCTATCCACCTAAATGACCAAGAAAAGACTACCTTTACATGTCCATATGGCACGTATGCTTATAGAAGAATGCTATTTGGGTTATGTAACGCCCTTGCCACATTTCAACGTTGCATGATGGCTATCTTTTCAGATTTTATTAAGGACATAATGGAGGTCTTTATAGATGATTTTTTTGTGTATGGTACAATGTATGACCATTGCCTGGATAACTTATCTAAGGTTTTGCAAAGATGTGATGATGTGAATTTGGTCTTAAATTGGGAGAAACGTCATTTTATGGTGCAAGAGAGAGATGTCCTTGGCCATGTTGTTTCTAACAGAGGTATCGAAGTTGACAAAGCAAAGGTGGAGGTGATTGAGAAGCTGTCACCGCTAACTTCTGTAAAAGGTGTGAGAGGTTTTCTTGGACATGTCGGTTCTTACCGACGGTTCATAAAAGATTTTAAGATTGCAAAACCTCTCACCCAATTGCTTGCAAAGGATGTGCCTTTTGAGTTTAAAGAAGAATGCTTAAGTGCTTTTCACAAATTGAAAGAGGCGTTAATCACCACCCTCGTAAGGTAAGCTCTAGATTGGGAGTTGCGATTTGAAATAATGTGCGATGCAAGTGACTATGCCGTAGGGGCTGTTTTAGGTCAGCGGAAGGACAATAAACCATATGCTATATATTGTGCGAGCCGCACTCTTGACGAGGCTTAAGTTAATTATGTCTTGACTGACAAGAAGTTCTTGGCAGTTGTCTTTATGTTGGAAAAATTTCGGTCCTATTTGATCAATTCCAAGGTCATTGTTTCCACGGATCATGCCGCTTTGAAACATTTAATGAAGAAATCTGATTCCAACCCTCGACTCATCCGATGGGTCCTCCTCCTTCAAGAGTTTGATTTAGGAATCAATGACATGGCAGAATTGGCAAATGTGGTTGTCGATCATCCATCTCATTTAGGTCCAGAGGCTGCTCCTAGTGAAGAGCTTCCCATTGATGATTCTTTCCCTGATGAGTAGTTATTAGCTATATTCCAGCAAGCTGCTCCATGGTATGCTGATATAGTAAACTTCAAAGTGTACGACGTTTTACCTCCAAGATTGCCCTACCAATAAAGAAAGAAGTTCTATACCGATGCATAATACTATGTATGGGAAGTACCTTTCCTTTATAAGCTATGCGAAGATGGGATTTATGGAAGATGCTTGCCTGAAGATGAGGTTTGTAGTGCCTTACACCACTGCCATGCTTCAACCTATGGTGGTCACTTTAGACCAGCTAAAACCATTATGAAAGTACTTCAAGCAGGTTTCTGTTGGCCCACGCTCTTTAAGGACACAAGGAAATTTGTCATGACTTGTGACAGGTGTCAGTGAGCAGGGAACATTTCCAAGAGCTATGAAACGCCTCAAAGTGGCATACTCGAAGTAGAGTTGTTTGATGTATGGGGGATCGACTTCATGGGTGCTTTTCCTCCTTTCCATGATGACCTTTACATACTTGTGGCAGTTGACTATGTTTTTAAGTAGGTGGAAGTCATTGCATCCCTAACAAATGATTTAAAAGTTGTCCTTAAATTTTTGAAGAAAAATATTTTCACGCGATTTGGCACATCGAGAGCTCTTCTAACTGACGATGGCACACATTTTTGCAACAAGCCTCTTGAGTTGCTTTTAAAAAAATATGGGATATTTCATAAGGTCGCTACGCCTTATCATTCCCAAACAAGTGGGTAGGTGGAATTCTCGAATGGAGGATTGAAAGGCATATTGGAGAAAATGGTGGATCAGTCTCGCAAAGATTGGTCCGTGAAGCTTAATGATACTTTTTGGGTATGCCGAACTGCTTATAAGACTACTCTAGGCACCACACCATACTGGTTAGTGTTTGGAAAATCTTATCACTCGCTAGTAGAAATGGAACATAAGGCCTATTGGACTGTAAGGACACTCAATGCTGATCTTAAAGCGATCGGAGAATGAAGATTCCTGCAACTAAACTAGCTCGACGAACTAAGGTTGCAGGCTTAGGAAAATTCACTTGTTTATAATGAGTGAACTAAGAAATGGCATGACAAACATATCGTGATGAAGCGTTTTGAAAAAGGTGATATGGTCCTCCTATTCAACTCAAGGTTGAGATTGTTTCTAGGTAAACTTAATTCCCAATGGTCGGGACCATTTACCATTACCAAAGTTCGACCTAGTGGAGTAGTGGTGGTATGGAGTGAGTCTATCGGAGCTTTCATAGTCAATGGACAGCGATTGAAGTCATATTTGGTGGGACAACCAATTGAAAATATCAATGTTCATATGCTCACTGATCCGGTTCAACCATAGAAGAAAGAGTCAAGCACAGCAAAGTTTCCTAGTAATTTCTAACCCCATCCTCCTCCACCTCCTCCTCTCTAATTTTGATTTCTGGTACTTCCCTTCCCTTTTTATTATGATGTGCCCACATTAAGGGTAATGTGTGATTCAAGCATGGGGGAGTTAGTCCCTATATTTGGCGTCTGATGCCCACTTCTGTTTTGGTGTAATTGTGCTTTATATATATTTTTAGTGGCAGTTTTTATTTTAGTTTTGCATTAGTAGTGCATTTAGTTTTCTTCTAGGTTGCATTTTAGTTTCTTTATTTTGTTAGTTTCTTTTTCATTTTAGTTTGCATTGTTTGTAAAAAAAACAAAAATACAAAAAAAAAACAAAAAAGAAAAAAAATCCTCTGATGATGATCTCTACAGATTTGGTAGCTTTCTGTCGCTTAGTTTGATCCTTTGACTCACCCAGATTGTGCATAAAAGTTTGTGAATGAATTTTCGAACTGTGCTTCATGTTCTGAGCACATGTTGGATGCAAATTGTTTTTTCCCATGAGTCTTTGCATGAGATTTGACATGTGTGTGCTAGTGAGCTAGCTATGTCTTTGGTAGATATCCCGTGAGACTTTAAGCCCTTAGAGGTTGTTTATCATTATTAGTCTCATGTTTCTTTCATGTGTGACTCTTCCTTGATGTCGCTCTAGAACTTGCTTTAATTCTCATTCAAGATCATATTTCGCATATGCATTTCGGCAAAATAAATGAGGGATTTTTCTTTCTTCGATTTGTTTAACACCATGGCCAAATAGCCACCCTTGTTGTGTATTGTATCCCTTGTTAGCCCCTTTGAGCCTATAACCGTTTTTCTTAATTTGAACCTCCTATTTTTAGCCCATGGCCAAATACTTCTCTTAGCATTAAGCCAAGGCTAGACAACCGTTACATTCTTTCGCATCAAGTTTGATAGGGCGTTAGCAAGGCGGATTGTTATTCCCTTTAGTGAATTTTGACTATTTGGTGCAGGGGTGTAAACATTTGATAAATCCCTTGTGTTATAGTGTAAAGTTTAGAGAAGAGTTCGATTTTAAAGTTCCTTATGGAATTCCCTTGGCTATTCCTTTTTTGAAAGAAAAAAAGAGGAAGGAAAAAAAAAGGAAATGAGAAGAAAAAAGAAGAAATGAATGAAACAAAAAGAAAAATTTTTTTTGAAGAAAGTGATTAGAATGCAAGATATTTGCGATTTTTGATTCCATCTCTTTTCATTTTGGAATATATTTTGATAAGGTTCGAGAAGGATGTAGTATGATGCATTGGAATTGTTTAAGCTCTTAGTCTTTGGCTTCTAGCTTCTCATTTCCAAAAAATATTTGTTCCCCTCTTACCTTTACCCTAAGCCCCGTTATATCCCTATGAAAGTTCTCATAATTATTAAGTGTATTTGCATTTTAGTGGTGGCAAATTTAAGAATCTTGTCAAGCCTATGGTAGATTTGCGTGAAAGGAATGAGCATTGAGAGAACCTTCATATATATACCTTGTCAAACACATGACTGCTGAGTGCCACATATCTATAGTGACGTTCTACCGGCCTTACTATTTTCGCTTGTTTCATTTGCTTGAATGATTGTATTTGACGCTTCGAGGGAAGATTGGTTTAAGTTTTGCATTGTTGTCTACTAAAAGGTTCTTGAAATTTCATTCCCTATTCTGCTTATTAATGATTTTTATACCTTTTTGGGCTACCTTTGGATCATGTTTTCCATTTGAATGTTACCTATGTCTATCCTAAGGAGGTTGTGTATACCTTTTTAGTTTTTGCATTGCTTGAGGACAAGCAACAGTTTAAGCATAGGGGCGTTTGATTAGTGCTTAACATGTAGATCTTTTTAAGGCTCCTTTGCCTCGTTTTTAGGAGAATTTTGTGCTTAATGATGTTGTTTACTCTTCGATTATCAGTTTATGCATGGGTGCAGTTGTTTTATGTATTTTGTAGGATTTTTAGCCTCTTTTCACCCAGCATTTGTCCTTTAATAGCTGTGTTTTGACCTCCCCCATGCTCATCCATGAGCTGCTACGCCCGTGGAGTAGGAAAAGAGCAAGAAATCGATTCCAGCGTAGACTATGGTTGGACCATGGTAGGCCTGTAACTGCTGCATCTTGGTTTTCCCTCAGTTGTGTGGCTAAAATCAACTTGAATTTCCTATAAATAGCAACGTTTAGCAGTGAAGAAGAGTGATCCCTAGCAAGCAAAGCAAGTAGAGTTAGCCTAGTGAAGATTAGTTTAGTTTAGTTTATCTCAAATTTTGTTCTTTAGTTCTGTTTTTGCTTTTTTATGAGTTTTGAGTGTGAGAGTTTTGATCATGAGGCAGTTCTGAAGCCCTTGGTGAAGGTCATCTCAGTCGAGCCCTTCCCGCTCAGATTTCGCCGATCTTTGGTTAGTTCGTTTATCTTTTATCTTGTCTGAGTAGTTTTCTTAGTCTAGGAATTTAGTAGTTTTTTAGAAGTGTATTGGATCATGTTTTAGTTTATTCAATTGTGCTCATTTTCATGATTGGTTTGATTTTGTTGTATTAAGTGTTTGATATATTGTGAGTTGATTTTTAGCCTAAATTTACTTGCACACTTGAAACAATCAAGTGAACATTCGAAAGATGACATTTGGTTGTTGGACTGCTTGGATAGACTTAGCATAACTTCGTCTCAAAAGAGAGATTTATATGTTAGGTAAGCTAGTAAGTAATCGAAGACTTTAAACCTAGATTAAGTCAAATTAGTTTGAAAGAACGATGTTTACTTAGTTTGGGCAAATTTGATTGATTTCAGAAGAGTAGATCAAGTATCCAGAAAATATTACAATTCCTCGGAATTAACCAATTAAAGAATCGCACACGTTTATTAATTTTGATCCAATTCTCTTCCATAACTACAAAAATTCCTAGACATTTTTCTCTTATTGATTTAGATGGGTTCATGTACAGTATTTAATCGAAACCACTTGAAATAGAGTTTTTCTTAGCATAATCTGACGAGACTAGGCTTGATAGATTACTTTAATCCTTGAGGAGCAGTATCTTTTATCAATACTATGACTATCCGTGCGCTTACGGCAAGTAGTGGTCAAGTTTTTGGTGCCGTTGTCGGGGACTAAATTGCTAACAATTGAGTATTGTCTTGTGAACATGACTAAGCATTTTATTGTTATGTTTTGTTTTGTTTTCTTGTTATTTTTCTTTTTCCTATTTAATTGCGCTGGCAGTGTTAGTGAAAGTACTTGCAGGAATTTTTCCTAGTTTATGCGAAGTCATATTTTGTACGAGCCCGATTAAGAGATTGAGAGGATTTTTCACTTAAGAAAGAAAAAGCAAAGGATCAAAGAGCAAAGGCACGAGGCAAGAAGGAATTCAAACATGGCGGGTGAAGAAAGAAGGACCCTTCGAGATTACTCTTGGAGTCCAAGGGATCGCCTCAAGCATAGCTCGGCCTATTGTGGATGCAAATAACTTCGAGCTCAAGCCATCACTTATTTCCATAGTGCAGCAATCTCAGTTCGGCGGAACTCCTTTAGAAGACCCGAATATACACCTCTCGGTATTTTTAGACGTGTATGATACGCTAATGTTAAACGGAGTCTCCAGTGATGCGATTCGCCTGCGCTTATTCCCTTTCTCATTAAGGGATAAGGCGAGGGCTTGGTTGCACTCTTTGCCGTCTGGTTGTATAACTATTTGGGATGAGTTGACAAGAGCTTTCCTCCCTAAATTCTTCCCTCTGAGGAAGACAGCGAACCTGAGAAATCAAATCATCAACTTTCTAGAAAAAGAGGATGAGATGCTCTGTGAAGCCTGGGAGCGTTTTAAAGATCACCCCATCATGGTGTTCAGCGTTGGATGATTATCCAGGCCTTATAAAGCGGGGTGACCCAAGCTGTAAGGCCCACTATTGATATGGCGGTAGGAGGATGTCTAATGAGCAAGACCGAGGATGAACCCTATAACCTTATCGAGGAGATGACGCTTAATAACTTTCAATGGTCCACTGAACGAGCCCAACCCAGGTGGGTTAGAGGTGAGCTTGAAGTTGATACAATTACTTTACTTTCTGCTAAAGTAGATGCCATGACTAAAAGCCTGGACAAATTGAATGTCAATTCTGTGAAGTCAAGTGCCCATTCCCGCTGTGAAATTTGTGGTTCAATTGAACATATATCTTTAAACTGTCAAGTTGGGATTCCTTTTTTCCAAGACCCTAATGAAGTTAATGACATTCAAAATTTCAACCCGAGGCTGACCAATGACCCTTACTCTAATACCTGTAATCTTGGGTTGGAAGAATCATCTGAATCTTTCTTATAGGTCGAATCCAAACACTTTGAATATGCCCCATATGAATGCTAGAGCACCCCCTGGTTTTCAAGGACCCCTATTCCCTTCTCAGATGCCCCAAAAATAAAATTTAGAGTTAGTGATGGAAGACATGCTTATGGCACAACAGCAATAGGATGAGTACATTAAGCAGTCGGCCTCAAAGGTTGATGTGCTTACGACTCACAATAGGATGTTAGAGGCCCAAATTGCCCAAAAAGATGCTTTCTCACCTACGCCCTTGGGTAGACTCCCTGGCAAACCTAAGTTTAACCGAAGGAAGCAATGTAATGCAATGCTTCTACGAGGAGGAAAACAACTAGAGGAACCTAAGGAAATTACCAACTACGAATCTTTGCAAGATAGGAATGAGCATGTTGAGAATGTTGTGAAAGAAATATCTTCACCTTCTGAGGAAATAATTGATGATGTCATGCATAAGCCTAATGAGGTTCCTAAGGACCCTAAGACCATTTCTCTAAAGCCATGCACACCACATTTACCAATTCCTTAAAGGATAGCTGAGGCGAAACTTGGTATGCAATTTAGAAAGTTTTTAGACGTCCTTAAGAAACTCCATATAAACATACCGTTTACTGAAGCCTTGACCCAAATGCCTTCATATGCCAAAATTCTGAAAGAAATTCTATCTAATAAAAGAAAGCTAGAAGAACATGAGACGGTAGCCTTGACTAAAGAGTGCAGTGCAGTAATTCAAAATAAGCTTCATGCTAGTTAAAGGATCCCGATAGTTTTCCAATTCCCTGCCTGATAGGGAACGTGCCTATAAACCGTGCTTTGTGTAATTTAGGGTTAAGAGTAAGCTTGATACCCCTTTCTCCGTGTGAAAAATTGGAATTAGGAGAGCTAAGACCAACTACTATCTCCTTGGAATAAGCAGACCGTTCTGTAAAATACGCTGTGGGTATTTTGGAGTATGTCCCAATAAAAGTCGGAGATTTATACCGACCAGTAGACTTTGTGATTCTGGAAATGAAAGAGGATACACAGACCCCAATCATTCTTGGGAGGCCATTCTTGACCACCATAGGATGCCGCATCGATCTGAAAAACGGTACACTAATCTTGATGTGGGTGATGTTTATGTAGAATTTAATTTACTAAAAGCTGCTAAGTTTCGTTTTATTTCTGATGAATGTAATAAGATTGATGTGGTTGATAGTTTAATATAAGAAACTGCATCTAACATTAATTGTTCTGATCCACTTGATCACTTGATGTTGAATAACAGCACTACTGAGGATGAAAACCCCGAAGTTGCCCAGTATGCTCAATTGCTAGATGCCTCTCCACCAATTCTGCCTTCCTCTACTCAGGTGGAATTATTATAAGATAAAAGTAAGCCCTCGTTTGATTGGGCCAAAGCTCTCGAGGTAGAGTTAAAGCCTCTCCCTTCGTCACTGAGGTATGAATTTCTTGGACCAAAATCTACATATGCCGTGATTGTGAATGCAAATTTGAATGCTACCCCAATTGACTCTTCGCTTAGAGTGCTTAGGAAGCATCGTCAAGCCATAAGATACACCCTGGATGACATAAAAGGGATTCATTCTTCCCTGTGTATGCATCAAATCATAACGGAGGATGATCATAAGCCATCAATTGAACACCAAAGAATATTAAACCCTAGCATGCAAGAAGTGGTTAAAAAGGAAATTTTGAAGTTGCTTAAAGTCGGCATTATCTACCCTATCTTAGATAGCGCATGGGTAAGTCCAGTCCACGTTGTGCCTAAGAATGGAGGGATGACTGTTGCCAAAAATGAGAATAATGGGCTAATCCCTACTAATACTGTTACAGGATGGCGTCTGTGTACCGATTATCGAAAATTAAATAAGGTCACCCGTAAAGACCATTTTCCCCTTCCTTTTATTGACCAAATGCTTGAATGACTAATAAGGAATTCATATTTTTGCTACTTAGATGGATGTTGGGGATTCTTTCAAATCCCTATCCGCCCAAATGGCTAAGAAAAGACTACCTTTACATGTTCATATGGCACGTATGCTTATAGATGAATGCCATTTAGGTTATGCAATGCCCCTGCCACATTTCAACGCAGCAGGATGGCTATATTTTCAGACTTTATTGAGAACATAATGGAGGTCTTTATGGATGATTTTTCTGTGTATGGTACCACATATGACCATTGCCTGGATAACTTATCTAAGATTTTGCAAAGATGTGAAGATGTGAATTTGGTCTTGAATTGGGAGAAATGTCATTTTATGGTGCAAGAAGGAGTTGTCCTTAGTCATGTTGTTTCTAACAGAGGTGTTGAAGTTAACAAAGCCAAGGTGGAGGTGATTGAGAAACTGCCACCACTAACCTCTGTAAAACGTGTGAGCAGTTTTCTTAGACATGTCGGCTTTTACCAACGGTTCATAAAGGATTTTTTAAAGATTGCAAAACCTCTCACCCAACTGCTTGCCAAAGATGTGCCTTTTCAGTTTAACGAAGAATACTTGAGTGCTTTTCACAGATAAAAAGAGGCGTTAACCACTGCCCCCGTAATGCAAACTCCAGATTGGGGGCTGTCTTTTGAAGTAATGCGCGATGCAAGTGATTATGCCGTAGGGGCTGTTTTAGATCAGTGGAAGGACAATGAACCATATGCTATATACTATGCAAGCCGCACTCTTGATAAGGCTCAATTCAATTATGCCACTATCGAAAAGGAGTTCTTGGCAGTTGTCCTTGTGTTTGAAAATTTTCGGTCCAATTTAATCAATTCCAACGTCATTGTTTTCACAGATCACGCCACTTTAAAACATTTAATGAAGAAAACTAATTCAAATCCTCGACTCATCCGAGGGGTCCTCCTCCTTCAAGAGTTTGATTTAGAAATCAAAGACAAGGCAGGATTAGCAAATGTGGTTGCCGATCATCTATCTCATTTAGGCTTAGAGGCCGCTCCTAGTGAAGAGCCTCCCATTGATAATTCTTTCCCTGATAAGCAGTTATTAGTTATATACCAACAAGCTGCTCCATGGCATGCTGATATGGTGAACTTCAAAGTGTATGGTGTGTTACCTGCAGGATTGTCCAACTAACAAAGAAAGAAGTTCTTTACCAATGTAAAATACTATGCATGGGAAGTACCTTTCCTTTATGAGCAACACAGAGATGGGATTTATAGAAGATGCTTGCCTAAAGATAAGGTCTATAGTGTGTTACACCACTACCATGCTTCAACCTATGGTGGCCACTTTGGACCAGATAAAACTATTACAAAAGTACTTTAAGCAGGTTTCTATTGGCCCATGCTCTTTAAGGACACAAGGCAATTTATCATGACTTGTGATAGGTGTCAGCGAGCAGGGAACATTTTTAAGAGGCATGGAATGCCTCAAAGTGGCATACTTGAAGTAGACTTGCTTCATGTGTGGGCGATCGACTTCATGGGCCGTTTTTCTCCTTCCCATGACAACCTTTACATCCTCATGGCGGTTTACTATGTTTCTAAGTGGTGGAAGGCATTGCATCCCCGATAAATGATTCCAAAGTTGTCCTTAAATTTCTGAAGAAAAATATTTTCACATGATTTGGCACACCGAGAGCTCTTCCAAGTGGCAACGGCACACATTTTTGCAACAAGCCTCTTGAGTCACTTTTTGAAAAATATGAGATATTTCATAAGGTCGCTACGCCTTATCATCCCCAAACAAATGGGTTGGTGGAACTCTGGAATAGAGAATTGAAAGGCATATTAGAGAAAACGGTGGATCGGTCCCGCAAAGATTGGTCCGTGAAGCTTGATGATGCTTTTTGGGCATACCGAACCGCCTATAAGACTCCTCTACGCACCACACCATACCGGTTAGTGTTTGGAAAATCTTATCACTTCCCAATGGAAATGGAACATAAGGCTTATTGGGCTGTAAGGACACTCAATTTTGATCTTAAAGCGGTCGGGGAACGAAGATTCCTGTAACTAAACTAGCTCGACGAACTAAGGTTGGAGGCTTATGAAAATTCACGTATTTTTAAATAGCAAACTAAGAAATGGCACAACAAACATATCGTGACGAAGCGTTTTGAAAAAGGTTATTTGGTCCTCCTATTTGACTCAAGGTTGAGATTATTTCCAGGTAAACTGAATTCCCGATGGTCGGGACTATTTACCACTACCAAAGTTCAAGCCGGTGGAACAGCGGAGATATGGAGTGAGTCTACCTGAGCTTTCATAGTCAATGGACAGTGATTGAAGCTATATCTGGTGGGACAACCAATTGAAAACATCAATGTTCATATGCTAACTGATCCGGTTCAAGCATAGAAGAAAGGGTCAAGTGCAGCAAGGTTTCCAGGTAGTTTCTGACCCCATCCTCCTCCACCTCCTCCTCTCTGATTTCTGCTACTCCCCTTCCCTTTTTATTATGATGTGCCAACATTGAGGGCAGTATGTGATTCAAGCATGGGGGAGTTCCTATATTTGGCGTCTGATGCATATTTCTATTTTGGTGTAATTATGCTTTGTATATATTTTTGGTAGTAGTTTTTGTGGTTTTTGTTTTAGTTTTAGTTTTGTTCTAGGTTGCATTTTAGTTACTTTCTTTTGTTAGTTTCTTCTGCATTTTAGTTGCGTTATTTGTTAAAAAAACATATAAAAAGAATAAAAGAAAAAAAATCCTCTGATGACGATCTCTATAGATTTGGTAGCTTTCTTTGGTTTAGTTTGATCCTTTGATTCGCCCAGATTGTGCATAAAAGTTTATGAATGAATTTTCGAACTGTGCTTCATGTTTTGAGCACATGTTGGATGCGAATTGTTTTTCCCTATGAGTCTTTACATGAGATTTGCTAGGTGTGTGCTAGTGAGTTAGCTTTGCCTCTGGTAGATATCCCGTGAGACTTTGAGCCCTTAGAGACTGTTTATCATTATTAGTCTCATATTTCTTTCATGTGTGACTCTTCCTTAACGTCATTTCTCTAGAACTTGCTTTGATTCTTATTCAATATCACATTTCGCATATGCATTTAGGCAAAATGATTGAGGCATTTTTCGTTCTTTCATTTGTTTGACACCATGGCCAAATAGCCACCCTTATTGTGTATTGTATCCCTTGTTAGCCGCTTTTAGCCTATAACTATTTTTCTTGATTTGAACCTGCTATTTTTAGCCCATGGCCGAATACTTCTCTTACCCTAAGGCCAAGGCTAGAGGAGCGTTACATTCTTTTGTATCAAGTTTGATGGGTTGTTAGCGAGGTGGATTGTTATTCCCTTTAGTGAATTTTGGCTGTTTGATGCAGGGATGTAACAACAACACCACCTCCCAGTGTGGGTCCCGCTTTCACGGGATCTGAGGAGATCCAGTTGTAGGTAACCTTACCTCTACCGGCATTCCTACCCGTAGAGCGACTGATTCCAAGAGACCCACAAAAAAGGATTTTGTGAAAATATTTTAGAGAGGAAAGCTTTTATGAAAACATTTTATGGGAAAATTAAGGACACCTAGCAAGGAATGACTAAGATAAATTAAAAGGATAAGCTGCTGAAGCTACGAAACGTAAGAACAATATAACAGAGGAAGGTAATATACATTAACAAATAGGGATAAGCAAGCGTTGTCTCTTCCTCGAAGAAAGTACTACCTGCAAACAAACACGACATACCCAAAAAAAAAAAAAAGCACTACCAGCACTAAGCCGCTGCAGCCAAAAGACAACAACAGGGTCCACTCTCTGTGATCTAAGATCTTAATCCTATCCCGCCATAGCCTCCTATCTTGAGTCAGGTCCTCCGTCAAGCCTACAACTTTCAAGTCCCCTCTAATCACCTCGTCTGAACTCTTTTTTGGTCGCCCTCTCCCTCTTTTGCCTTCACGGATGTTGATCATCTCACATCTCCTCACTGGGGCATCCACACTGCTCCTTCTCACATGGCCAAACCATCAGAGCCTTGTTTCTCTTATCTTATCTTCGATAGAAGCTACTTTAGCTAAGTCCCTGATTACTTTATTCATAATTCTGTCTACTCTCGTATAACGACACATCCACCTAATCACCATCATCTCTGCAACCATCAACCTTTAAACTGACGCCTTTTTTAGAGGGCAACATTCCGATCCATAGAGAACAGCCGGTCTAATTACCATACGATAGACATTGCCTTTAAATCCTAGGGGCACCCTCTTATCACACAGCACACCTGAGGTAAACTTCCATTTTTGCCAACCCACTTTTATTCACTGGTTAATATCTTCGTCAATATCCCCATTATGCTGAATGATCGAGCCTAGATACTTAAACTTATCGACCTTAGGTATCGACCTCCCACCCAGGGTGACTTCTCCTCCTGCATCTACCCTTCCATTGAAACAGCAATGAAGGTATTCCGTTTTCGATCTACTTACTCTAAAACCTCTAGCTTCCAATGTATGCCTCTATTGCTCCAACTTGTCATTAACTCCCTGTCTGGTCTCATCAATAAGAATAATGTCATCTACAAATAGCATACACTATGGTAGCGCATCTTGAATCCCTCTTGTAAGTTCATCCATAACTAAAGTGAAAAGAAAATGGCTCAAGGCGGAACTCTGATGCAGGCCCATACCAACGAACAAGTCATTGGTGACCTCGCCTAGCGTCCTAACACTCATCCTACCTCCCTCATATGTATCCTTAATATCTCGAATATACAAGGGTGACACTCTTTTCTTTTCTAAGCATCTCTATAATACTTCACGCAGAACTCTATCATAAGCTTTTTCCAGGTAAATGAACACCATATGAAGATCCACCTTTCTATCTCTTTCCACACCCATGAGCCTTCTAAGGAGGTAAATCGCCTCTATAGTCGACCTGCCTGGCATAAAACCAAATTGATTCTCTGAAATCGAAACATCCTTCCGCAACCCTCTCTCAATCACCCTCTCCCATAACTTCATAGTGTGGCTGAACAACTTTTTACCCCTAAAATTATTATAATCTTCAATATCACCTTTGTTCTTGTATAGAGGTATAACTGTACTAGACCTCTATTCTTTGAGCATCTTAGCGGTCCTAAAAATAACATTGAAAAGCTCCGTTAGCCAAATCTAATCCTTGTTCACTCAAACGCTTCCACACTTCAACCGGTATCTGATCTGGCCCCTCTGCCTTCCCATTGGTCATCTTCTTTAAGGCCTCTTTAATCTCATCCTTGGTGATTTGATCACACACTTACGGCTCAACTTGCCTCTCAGTACACTCTCTGTCCCTACTTTGAAAATCTTCCATCACTTCACCATTGAGGAGTTTGGACAAGTACCTTTGCCATCTCTCTTTGATTTCTGCATCCTCAGACAACACCTTACCATTTTCATCCTTAATGCACCTCACAACACCTAAATCACTTGTTTCTCTTTCCTTAACCCTCGCCAGTTTAAAGACTTCCTTCTCCCCTTCCTTGGTCCCCAGTCTATGATAGAACCTATCAAAAGCCATGCTCTTAGCTACTGCCACCGCTTTCTTGGCTACCTTCTTAGCCGCCTTATATCTAACTCTCCTAATCTCTCTCTCTTCATCCGCTCCACTGTTCATGAAATCAGCGTAAGCCTCTTTTTTCTCCTTGACTTTCTCCTTTACCTCATCGTTCCACCACCAGGCACCTTTCATTTTGTTACCACCTCTTCTATAAGTACCTAGGATTTCTTTAGCTGAACTTTGAATACAATTTGCTATCACCTCCCATATTATGTCTGCATCCTCTACCCGCCTCCAAGCTCCTTCTTCAGTAATCCTCTCTGATAATAGCCCGACGTTCTCCTTCGTGAAGGTCCACTACTTAACTCTAGGGTCCCCGACTCTCTTCTTCTTCCACTTTGAACATTTAAACTTCACATCCAACACTAGCAACCTATGCTGAGTCCCTAGATACTCACTATGAATCACCTTACAATCCTTACAAGACCTCCGAATGTCCGCCCTCATCAGGAAGTAATCAATCAGGGTCTTTAAGGAGCTACTCTTAAAGGTAAGCATTTGATAAATCCCTTGTTTTATATCCCTTGTTTTATTGTGTAAAGTTTAGAGATGAGTTTGATTTGAAAATTAATTATAGAATTCCCTAAACTCTTCCTTTTTGAAAGAAAAAAAAAAGAAGAAAAAAAAGGAAATGAGAAAAAAAAAGAAGAAATGAATGAAAAAGAAAGAAAAAAAATTCAAAGAAAGTGATTAGCATTGGTAGGAATGTAAGATGTTTGTGATTTTCGACTTTATCTCTCTTCATTTTGGGATTTATTTTGATAAGGTTCGAGAAGGATGTAGTATGATGCATTGGAATTGTTTAAGCTCTTAGTCTTCGACTTCCAACTCCTCATTTCCAAAAAACATTTGTTCCCCTCTTACCTTTACCCTAAGGCCTGTTATATCCCTATGAAAGTCCTCATGATTATTTAGTGTATTTGCATTTTAATGGTGGCAAATTTAAGAATCTTGTCAAACCTATGGTAGATTTGTGCCCAAGGAATGAGCATTGAGAGAACCTACATATATATACATTGTTAAACACATGAGTGCTGAGTGCCACATAACTATACTGAGGTTCTACCGGCCCTACTAATTTTGCTTGTTTCATATGCTTGAACGAGTGTATTTGACGCTTTGGGGGAAGATTGGTTCAAATTTTTCATTATGGTCTACTAATAGGTTTTTGAAATTTCATTCCCTATTCTGTTTATTAATGGTTTTTTGTACCTTTTTGGGCTACCTTTGGATCATCTTTGCCATTTGAATGTTACCTATATCTATCCTGAGGAGGTTGTGCATATCTTTTTAGTTTTTGCATTGCTTGAGGACAAGTACAGTTTAAGCATGGGGGGAGTTTGACAAGTGCTTAATATGTGGATCTTTTTAGGGCTGCTTTGCCTTGTTTTTAGGAGACTTTTGTGCTTAACGATGTTGTTTACTCTCCTATTCTCGATTTATACTTGGATGTAGTTATTTTATGTATTTTGCAAGATTTTTAGCCTTTTTCACCCCGCATTTGCCCTTTAATGGCTGCGTTTTGACCTCCCCCATGGTCATCTATGAGTTGCTACACCTGTGGACCAAGAAAAGAGCAAGAAACCGGCTCTAGGTCACGGTCATCCATGAGTTGCTATGCCCGTGAACCAAGAAAAGAGCAAGAAGCTAGTTCCAGCGCAGAGCACGGCCGGACCGTGGTGGATGCCACGGGCCGTGGTAGGCTTGTAACTGCTACCTCTTCGTTTTCACTTGGCTGTGTGGCTGAAATTAACTTGAATTTCCTAAGAATAGTGGCGTTCAGTAGCGAAGAAGAGTAATCCCTAGCAAGCAAAGCATGTAGAGTTAGTCTAGTGAAGATTAGTTTAGTTTATTTTCTCTTAAATGTTTTTCTTTAGTTTTATTTTTACTTTTATATGAGTTTTGAGTGTGAGAGTTTTAATCCTGAGGCGGTTCTGAAGCCAAGGTGAAGGCCGTCTCAGACGAGCCCCTTCCGCTCAGATTTCGCCGATCTTTGGTTAGTTTGTTTATCTTTTGTCATGTCTGAGTAGTTTTCTTAGTCTAGGAATTTAGTAGTTTTTTGGAAGTGTATTGGATCATGTTTTAGTTTATTCAATCATGCTTATTTTCATGATTGGTTTGATTTCGTTGTATCAAGTGTTGGATATATTGTGAGTTGATTTTTAGCCAAAATTTACTTGCGCAATTGAAACAATCGAGTTAGCATTCGAAAGCCGACAGTTGGTTGTTGGACTGCTTGAACTAACTTAGCATAACTTTGCCTCGAAAGAGAGATTTATATGTTAGGAGGGCCAGTAAGTAATCGAAGATTTTAAACTTGGATTAAGTCAAATTAGTTTGAAAGAGCGACGTTTCCTTAGCCTGGGTAAATTTGATTGATTTCGAAAGAATAGATTAGGTTTCTAGAAAAGATTACGATTCCTCAGAATTAACCAATTAGAGAATAGCACATGTTTATTAATTTTGATCCAATTCTCTTCCATAACTACCAAAATTCCTAGACGTTTTTCTCTTATTGATTTAGACAAGTTCATTTGCAGTAGTTAATCGAAACCACTTGAAATAGAGTTTTGCTTAGCATAATCTGACAAGACCAGGCTCGATAGATTACTTTAGCCCCTGAAGAACGATATCTTTTATCTATACTACGACTACCCGTACGCTTGCGATAGGTAGTGGTCAAGTTTTTGGAGCCGTTGTTGGGAACTAAATTGCCAACAATTAAGTATTGTCTTATGAATGTGGCTAAATATTTTATTGTTTTGTTTTGTTTTGTTTTCTTGTTATTTTTCTTTTTCCTATTTAATTGCGCCGGTAGTGTTAGTGAAAGTGCTTGCAGAAATTTTTCCTAGTTTATGCGAAGCCTGGTTTTATACGAGCCCGATCTAGAGATTGAGAGGACTTTTCGCTTAAGGAAGAAAAGCCAAGGATCGAAGAGCAAAGGCGCGCGGCAAGAAGGAATTCAAATATGGCGGGTGAAGAAAGAAGGACCCTTTGAGATTTTGTTACTCTCGGAGTCCAATGGATCGCCTCAAGCATTGCTTGGCCTACTATGAATGCCAATAACTTCGAGCTTAAGCCATCACTTATTTCCATGGTGTAGCAATCTCAGTTCGGCGAAACTCCATTAGAAGACCCGAATCTACATCTCTCGCTATTTTTAGAGGTGTGCGATACGCTAAAGTTAAACAGACTCTCCAATGATGCGATTCGCCTACGCTTATTCCCTTTCTCATTGAGGGATAAGGTGAGGGCTTGGTTGCACTCTTTGCTATCTGGTTGCATAACTACCTGGGATGAGTTGACAAGAGCTTTCCTTGCCAAATTCTTCCCAATGAGGAAGATAGCGAGCCTGAGAAATCAAATCATCAACTTTCTGGAAAAAGAGGATGAGACGCTCTATGAAGCCTACGAGCATTTTAAAATCACCCCATCATGGTGTTCAGCGCTGGATGATTATCCAGGCCTTTAATAACGGTGTGACCCAAGCTGTAAGGTCCACTATTGGTGCGGCTGCAAGAGGAACTCTAACGAACAAGACCGAGGATGAAGCCTATAATCTTATCGAGGAGATGGCGCTTAATAACTTTCAATGGTCCACTAAATAAGTCCAACCCAGGCGGGTTAGAGATAAGCTTGAAGTTGATGCAAGCACTTTACTTTATGCTAAAGTAGATACCATAACTAAAAGACTGGACCAATTGAATGTTAATTTGGTGAACTCAAGTGCCTATTCCCCTTGTGAAATCTGTGGTTCAATTGAGCATATATCATTGAACTGCCAAGTTGGGAGTCCTTTTGCCAGGACCCGAATGAAGTTAATTATGTTTAAAATTTCAACCCGAGACCGACCAATGACCCTTACTGCAATGCCTATAATCCGGGTTGGAAGAATCATCTGAATCTTTCTTATAAGTCAAATCCAAACACTGTGAACATGCCCCCTATGAATGCTAAACCACCCCCTGGTTTTCAAAGACCCCCATTCCCTTCTCAGATGCCCCAAAAGTCAAATTTAAAGCTAATGATGGAAAATATGCTTATGGCACAATAGAAACAGGATGGGCACATTAAGTAATTAGCCTCAAAGATTGATATGCTGATGACTCACAATAGGATGTTAGAGGCTCAAATTGCCCAGAAAACTGCTTTTTCATCTATGCCCTTAGATAGACTCCCTTGCAAACTTGCATTTAACCCAAGGGAGCAATGCAATGCAATGCTTCTACGAGGAGGAAAACAACTAGATGAACTTAAGGAAATTAGCAGCAATGAATCTTTATAAGATAGGAATGAGCATGTCGAGAATGTTGTGAAAGAAATATCTTCACCTTCTAAGGAAATGATTGATGATGTCGCGCATAAGCCTGACGAGGTTCCTAAAAACCCTAAGACCATTTTTCCAAAGCCCTATACACCACCTTTTCCATTTCCTCAAAGGATGACTAGGGTGAAACTTGATATGCAATTTGGAAAGTTTATAGACGTCCTTATGAAACTCTATATAAACATATCATTTACTGAAGCCTTGACCCAAATGCCTTCATGTGCTAAATTTTTGAAAGAAATTCTGTCTAATAAAAGAAAGCTAGAAGAACATGAGATGGTAGCTTTGACTGAAGAGTGCACTGTAGCAATTCAAAATAATCCCGGCAGTTTTTCAATTCCCTGCCTGATAGGGAACGAGCCTATAAACTGTGTTTTGTGCAATTTAGGATTAAGCGTAAGCTTGATGCCCCTTTCTCTATATGAAAAATTGGAATTAGGAGAGCTAAGACCAACTACTATCTCCTTGCAATTAGTGGACCGTTCTGTAAAATATGCTGTGGGTATTTTGGAGTATGTCCTAATAAAAGTGGGAGATTTGTACGTACCAGTAGGCTTTGTGATTTTGAAAATGGAAGAGGATACACGGAGCCCAATCATTCTTGGGAGGCCATTCTTGGCCACTGCAAGGTGCTATATCGATGTGAAAAACGATACACTAAGTTTTGATGTGGGTGTTGTTCATGTGGAATTTAATTTACTAAAAGCTACTAAGTTTCCTTCTATTTCTGATGAATGTAATAAGATTGAAGTGGTTGATAGTTTAAGACGAGAAACCGCATCTAACATTAATTCTTCTAATCCACGTGAGCACTTGATGTTGAATGATAGCACGACTGAGGATGAAAACCCCGAAGTAGCCGAATATGCTCAATTGCTAGATGGCTCTCTACTAATTCCGCCTTCCTCTACTCAGGTGGAATTATTGCAAGATGAAAGTAAGCCCTCATCTGATTGGGCAAAAGCTCCCGAGGAATAGTTAATGCCCCTCCCTTCGTCACTGAGGTATGAATTTCTTGGCCCAAAATCTGCATATCCTATGATTGTGAATGCAAATTTGAATGCTAACCAAATTGACTGTTTGCTTAGAGTGCTTAGAAAGCATCGTAAAGCCATGGGATACACCCTGGATGACTTAAAAGGCATTCATCCTTCCCTGTGCATGCATCGAATCTTAATGGAGGATGATCATAAGCCATCAATTGAACACCAAAGAATATTAAACCCTAGCATGCGAGAAGTGGTTAAAAGGGAAATTTTGAAGTTGCTTAAAGTTGGCATTACCTACCCTATCTTAGATAGCACGTGGGTAAGTCCGATCCATGTTGTACCTAAGAAAGGAGGGATGACTGTTGGCAAAAATGAGAATGATGGGCTAATACCTACTAATGCTGTTACAGGATGGCGTATGTGTATCGATTATCGAAAATTAAATAAGGCCACCCGTAAAGACCATTTTCCCCTTCCCTTCATTGACCAAATGCTTGAACGATTGATAAAGAATTCATATTTTTGCTACTTAGATGGATATTGGGGATTCTTTCAAATCCCTATCCTCCCAAATGACTAAGAAAAGACTACCTTTACATGTCCATATGGCACGTATGCTTATAGATGAATGTCATTTAGGTTATGTAATGCCCCTGCCACATTTCAACATTGCAGGATGGCTGTATTTTCATACTTTATTGAGGACATAATGGAGGTCTTTATAGATGATTTTTCTATGTATGGTACAATGTATCACCATTGCCTGGATAACTTATTTAAGGTTTTGCAAAGATGTGAAAATGTGAATTTGGTCTCGAGTTAGGAGAAATGTCATTTTATAATGCAAGAAGGCGTTGTCGTTGGTCATGTTATTTCTAACAGAGGCATTGAAGTTGGCAAAGCAAAGGTAGAGATGATTGAGAAATTACCGCCACCAACCTCTGTAAAAGGTGTGAGCAGTTTTCTTGGACATATTGGTTTTTACTGATGCTTCATAAAAGATTTTTCAAAGATTGCAAAACCTCTCACCTAATGGCTTTTGAAGGATGTGCCTTTTGAGTTTAACGAAGAATGCTTGAGTGCTTTTCACATATTAAAGGAGGCATTAATCACCGCCCCCGTAATGCGAACTCCCGATTGGGAGCTGCCTTTTGAAATAATGTGCGTTGTAAGTGACTATGCCATAGGGGATGTTCTAGATTAGCGGATGGACAATAAACCATATGCTATATACTATGCAATCCGTGCTATTGACGAGGCTCAAGTTAATTTTGCCATGACCAAGAAGGAGTTCTTGCTAGTTGTCTTTGTGTTGGAAAAATTTCGGTCCTATTCGATCAATTCCAAGGTCATTGGTTTCACGGATCACGCCGCTTTGAAACATTTAATGAAGAAATCTGATTCCAAACCTCGACTCATCTGATGGATCCTCCTGCTTCAAGAGTTTGGTTTAGAAATTAAAGACAAGGCAGGATTGGCAAATGTGGTTGCCGATCATCTATCTCGTTTAGGCCCAGAGGGCTCTCCTAGCGAAGAGCTTTCCATTGATGATTCTTTCGCTGATGAGCCATTATTAGCTATATCCCAAGAAGCTGCTCCATGGTATGCTAATACGCTGAACTTCAAAGTGTGTGGTGTGTTACCTGCAGGATTGTCCTGCCAATAAAGAAAGAAGTTTTTTACCGATGCAAAATACTATGTAAGGGAAAGATCTTTCCTTTGCAAGCTATGCGGAGATGGGATTTGTAGAAGATGCTTGCCTGAAAAAGAGGTTCGTAGTGTCTTATGCCACTGCCATACTTCAACCTATGGTGGTCACTTTGGACCAAATAAAACCATTGCAAAAGTGCTTCAACCAGGTCTCTATTGGCCCACGCTCTTTAAGGACACGAGGAAATTTGTCATGACTTGTGATAAGTGTCAGCGAGCAGGGAACATTTCCAAAAGGCATGAAATGCCTCAAAGTGGCATACTCGAAGTCGAGTTGTTTGATGTATGGGAGATCGACTTCATGGGTCTTTTTCCTCCTTCCCATGACAACCTTTACATCCTTGTAGCGGTTAACTATGTTTCTAAGTGGGTGGAAGCCATTGCATCCCCGGCAAATGATTCCAAAGTTGTCTTTAAATTTTTGAGGAAAAATATTATCACACAATTTGGCACACCGAGAGCTCTTCTAAGTGACAATGACACACGTTTTTACAACAAGCCTCTTGAGTCACTTTTAAAAAAATATGGGATATTTCATAAGGTCACTACGCCTTATCATCCCCAAACAAGTGGGTAGGTGGAGCTCCCGAATAGAGAATTGAAATGCATATTAGAGAAAACGGTGGATCGGTCCTGCAAAGATTGGTCCGTGAAGCTTGATGATGCTTTTTAGGCATACCGAACTGCTTATAAGACTCCTCTAGGCACCACACCATATCGGGTAGTGTTTGGAAAATCTTATCACTTGCAAGAGGAAATGGAACATAAGGCCTATTGGGCTATAAAGACACTCAATTTTGATCTTAAAGCGGTCGAAGAACGAAGATTCCTGTAACTAAACCAGTTCGACGAACTAAGGTTGGAGGCTCATGAAAATTCATGTATTTACAAAGAGCGAACTAAGAAATGGCACGACAAACATATCGTGATGAAGCGTTTTGAAAAAGGTGATATAGTCCTTCAATTCAACTCAAGGTTGATATTGTTTCCGGGAAAACTAAATTCCCGATGGTCGGGACCATTTACCATTACCAAAGTTCAACCAAGTGGAGCAGTGGAGACATGGAGTGAGTCTACCGGAGCTTTCACAGTTAATGGATAGCGATTCAAGCCACATCTGGTGGGATAACCAATTGAAAACGTTAATGTTCATATGCTAACTGATCCGGTTCAATCATAGAAGAAAGGGTCAAGCGCAGCAAAGTTTCCGGGTAATTTCGAACCCTATCCTCCTCCACGTCCTCCTTTCTGATTTCGATTTCTGCTACTCCCCTTCCCTTTTTGTTATTATGTGCCCATATTGAGGGCAATGTGCGATTCAAACATCGGGGAGTTAGTTCCTATATGTGTCGTCTGATGCCTATTTATGTGTTGGTGTAATTGTGCTTTGAACATATTTTTAGTGGTAGTTTTTATAGTTTTTGTTTTAGTTTTGTTTCGAGAAGTGCATTTAGTTTTCTTCCCGGTTGCATTTTAGTTTCTTTCTTTTGTTAGTTTCTTTTGCATTTTAGTTTGCATTGTTTGCTTAAAAAAAAACATAAAAAACCTAAAAGAAAAAAAATCCTCCGATGATGACCTCTATAGATTTGGTAGCTTTCTTTAGTTTAGTTTGATCCTTTGATTCGTCCAGATTGTGCATAAAAGTTTATGAATGAATTTTCAAACTATGCTTCATGTTTGGAGGACATGATGGAGGCGAATTGTTTTACATGAGATTTGGCCTGTGTGTGCTAGTGAGCTAGCTTTGTCTTTGGTACATATCCCATGGGACTTTGAGCCCTTAGAGACTGTTTATCATTATCAGTCTCATATTTCTTTCATGTGTGACTCTTCCTTGACGTCATTTCTCTAGAACTTGCTTTGATTCTCATTCAAGATCAGATTTTGCATATGCATTCAGGCAGAATGATTGAGGAATTTTTCTTTCTTTCATTCGTTTAACATCTCGGCCAAATAGCGACCCACATTGTGTGTTGTATCCCTTGTTAGCTCTTTTCAGCCTATAACTGTTTTTCTTTATTTGAACCGCCTATTTTTAGCCTATGGCCAAATATTTCTCTTACTCCTAAGCCAACGATAGAGGAGCGTTACATTCTTTTGCATCAAGTTTGGTAGGGCGTTAGCAACGTAGATTGTTATTCCCTTTAGTGAATTTTGGCTGTTTGGTGCAGGGATATAAGTATTTGATAAATCCTTTGTTTTATAACCCTTGTTTTATTGTGTAAAGTTTAGAGAAGTGTTCGACTTTAAAGTTCGTTATGGAATTCCCTTGGCTATTACTTTTTGAAACAAAAAAAAGGAAGGAAAAAAAGGAAATGAGGGGGAAAAAAAGAAATGAATGGAAAAAAAGAAAAACAAAATCAAAGCAAGTGATTAGCCTTGGTGGGAATGTAAGATATTTGCGACTTTCGACTCTATCTCTTTTCATTTTGGGATTTATTTTGATAAGGTTCGAAAAGGATGTAGTATGATGCATTGGAATTGTTTAAGCTCTTAGTCTTTGGCTTCTATCTCCTCATTTCCAAAAAATATTTGTTCCCCTCTTACCTTTACCCTATGCCCCGTTGCATCCCTAAGAAAGTCCTCAGGATTGTTTAGTGTATTTGCATTTTAGTGGTGGCAAATTTGAGAATCTTGTCAAGCCTATCATAGATTTGTGTCCAAGGAATGAGCATTGACAGAACCTTCATATATATTCATTGTCAAACACATGAGTGCTGAGTGCCACATAACTATAGTGAGGTTCTACCAGCCTTACTAGTTTTGCTTGTTTCATATGCTTGAATGATTGTATTTGATGCTTTAAGTGAGGATTGGTTCAAGTAGGTTTTCGAAATTTCATTCCCTTTTCTGCTTATTAATTATTTTTTGTACCTTTTTGGGCTACCTTTCGACCATCTTTGCCATTTGAATGTTACCTATGTCGATCCTGAGGAGGTTGTGCATCCCTTTTTAGTTTTTGATTGCTTGAGGACAAGCAACAGTTTAAGCATAGGGAAGTTTACTAAGTGCTTAACATGTAGATCTTTTTAGGGCTGCTTTGCCTCGTTTTTAGGAGAATTTTGTGCTTAATGATGTTGTTTACTCTCATATTCTCCATTCATACTTGGATGTAGTTGTTTTATGTGTTTTACAGGAGTTTTAGCCTTTTTCACCTAGTATTTGCCTTTAATCGCGGTGTTTTGACATCCGCCATGGTCATCCATGAGTTGCTACACCTGTGGAGCAAGAAAAGAGCAAGAAACTGGTTCCAGCGTAGACCACGGTCAGACCGTGGTGGATGCCATGGACCGTGGTAGCCTGTAACTACTACCTCTTCGTTTTCCCTCGGCCGTGCGGCTGAAATCAACTTGAATTTCCTCAAAATAGCGATGCTTAGCAGCGAAGAAGAGTAATCCCTAGCAAGCAAAGCAAGTAGGATTAGCCTAGTGATAAGATTAGTTTAGTTTATTTTCTCTCAAAATTTGTTCTTTAGTTTTATTTTCGCTTTTGTGTGAGTTTTGAATGTGAGAGTTTTGATCTTGAGGCAGTTCTGAAGCCCTTGGTGAAGGCCAACTCAGTCGAGCCCCTTCCGCTCAGCGTTTGCCGATCTTTGGTTGGTTTGTTTATCTTTCATCATGTCTGAGTAGTTTTCTTAGTCTAGGAATTTAATAGTTTTTTGGAAGTGCATTGGATCATGCTTTAGTTTATTCACTTGTGCTTATTTTCATGATTGGTTTAATTTCGTTGTATCAAGTGTTTGATATGTTGTGAGTTGATTTTTGGCCAAAATTTACTGCACAGTTGAAACAATCAAATGACATTTGAAAGACGACATTTGGTTCTTGGACTGCTTAAATAGACTTAGCATAACTTCCTCTCAAAAGAGAAATTTATATGTTAGGAGGGCTAGTAAATAATTAAAGACTTTAAACTTAGGTTAAGTTAAATTAGTTTGAAAGAACGACATTTGCTTAGTTTAGGTAAATTTGATTGATTTTGAAAGAATACATAATGTTTTGAGAGAATTAACCAATTTTGATCCAATTCTCTTCTATAACTGCGAAAATTCCTAGACGTTTTTCTCTTATTGATTTAGACGAGTTCATTTGCAGTAATTAATCGAAACCACTTGAAATAGAGTTTCGCTTAGCATAATCTGACAAAACTAGGCTCAATAGATTATTTTAGTCCCTAAGGAACGATATCTTTTATCTATACTACGACTACTCGTGCGCTTGCGGCAGATAGTGGTTAAGTTTTTAGCGCCGTTGTCGGGGACTAAATTGCTAACAATTGAGTATTGTCTTATAAATGTGACCAAGCATTTTACTTGTTTTGTTTTGTTTTCTTATTATTTTTATTTTTCCTATTTAATTGCACTAGTAGTGTTGGTGAAAGTGCTTGCATAAATTTTCTGAGTTTATATGAAGCCTGATTTTGTACGAGTCCGATTCAGAGATTGAGAGGATTTTTCGGTTAAGGAAGAAAAAGCCAAGGATCGAATAGCAAAGGCGTGAGGCAAGAAGGAATTCAAACATGGTGGGTAAAGAAAGTAGGACCCTTCGAGATTTCGTTACTTCCAGAGTCCAAGGGATCACTTCAAGCATAGCTCAGCTTGCTGTGGATGCCAATAACTTCGAGGCCAAGCCATTATTTATTTCCACGGTGTAGCAATCTCAGTTCAGTGGAACTCCTTTGGAAGACCCGAATCTGCACCTCTCGGTATTTTTAGAGGTGTGCGATATGCTAAAGTTAAACAGAATCTCCAATGATGCGATTCCCCTGCGCTTATTCCCTTTTCTCATTGAGGGATAAGGCGAGGGCTTGGTTGCACTCTTTGCTGTATGGTTGCATAACTAGTTAGGATGAGTTGACAGTAGCTTTCGTCGCCAAATTCTTCCCTCTGAGTAAGACAGTGAGCCTGAGAAATTAAGTCATCAACTTTTTGGAAAAAGAGGATGAGATGCTCTATGTAGCCTGGGAGCATTTTAAACATCACCCCATCATGGTGTTAAACGCTGGATGATTATCCAGGCCTTTTATAACGCTGTGACCCTAGCTATAGAGTCCACTATTGATATAGCAGTAGGAGGAACTCTAATGAGCAAGACTGAGGATAAAGCCTATAACCTTATCGAGGAGATGGTGCTTAATAACTTTCAATGGTCCACTGAACGAGCCCAACCCTGATGGGGTGGAGGTAAGCTTGAAGTTGATGCAATTACTATACTTTCTGCTAAAGTAGATGCCATGAGTAAACGACTGGACCAATTGAATGTTAATTCTGTGAACTCAAGTGCCCATTCCCCTTGTGAAATTTGTCGTTCAATTGAGCATATATCTTTGAACTGTCAAGTTGGAAGTCCTTTTCTCCAAGACCCTAATAAAGTTTATTATGTTCAGAATTTCAACTCGAGATCGACCAACGACCCTTACTGTAATACCTATAATCCAGGTTGGAAGAATCATCCGAATCTTTCTTATAGGTCGAATCTAAACACCATGAACACGCCCCCTATGAATGCTAGAGCACCCCTTGGTTTTCAAAGACCCCCATTCCCTTTTCAGATGCCCCAAAAGTCAAATTTAGAGCTAATGATGGAAAACATGCTTAATGGCACAACAAAAATAGGATGAGTGCACTAAGCAATTAGCCTCGAAGGTTGATGTGCTTACGACTCACAATAGGATGTTAGTGGCCCAAATTGCCCAAAAAAGCTACTTTTTCATCCATGCCCTTAGATAGACTCCCTAGCAAACCTGAGTTTAACCCAAGGGAGCAATGCAATGCAATACTTCTACGGGGAGGAAAACAATTGGAGGAACCTAAGGAAATTACTAGCGATGAATCTTTGTAAGATAGGAATGAGCATGTCGAGAATGTTGTGAAAGAAATATCTTCACCTTCTAAGGAAATAATTGATGATGTCGTGCATAAGCCTGACGAGGTTTCTAAGGACCCTAAGACCATTTCTCCAAAGCCACACACACCACCTTTACCATTTCCTCAAACGATGGCTAAGGCGAAACTTTATATGCAATTTGGAAAATTTTTAGACGTCCTTAAGAAACTCTATATTAACATACCGTTTACTGAAGCCTTGACCCAAATGCCTTCGTATGCTAAACATCTGAAAGAAATAATCTAATAAAAGGAAGCTAGAAGAACATGAGACGGTAGCTTTGACTGAAGAGTCCACTGCAGCAATTCAAAATAAGCTCCCAGCTAAGTTAAAGGATCACGACAATTTTTCAATTCCCTGCCTGATAGGGAATGTGCCTATAAACCCTGCTTTGTGCGATTTAGGGTTAAGCGTAAGCTTGATGCCCCTTTCTCTGTGTGAACAATTGAAATTAGGAGAGCTAAGACCAACTACTATCTCCTTGCAATTAGTGGAGAGTTATGTAAAATACGCTGTGGTTATTTTGGAGTATGTCCTAATAAAAGTCGGAGATTTATACGTACCAGTAGACTTTGTGATTCTAGAAATAGAAGAGGATACACAGACCCCAATCATTCTTGGGAGGCCATTCTTGACCACCATAGAGTGCCGCATCGATCTGAAAAACGGTACACTAATTTTGATGTGGGTGATGTTTATGTGAAATTTAATTTACTGAAAGCTGCTAAGTTTCGTTTTATTTCTAATGAATGTAATAAGATTGATGTGGTTGATAGTTTAATACGAGAAACTACATCTAACATTAATTATTCTGATCCACTTGATCACTTGATATTGAATAATAGCACTGCTGAGGATGAAAACCCCGAAGTTGCCCAGTATGCTCAATTGGTAGATGCCTCTCCACCAATTCTGCCTTCCTCTACTCAGGTGGAATTATTGTAAGATAAAAGTAAGCCCTCGTTTGATTGGGCAAAAGCTCCCGAGGTAGAGTTAAAGCCTCTCCCTTCGTCACTGAGGTATGAATTTCTTGGACCAAAATCTACATATCCCGTGATTGTGAATACAAATTTGAATGCTACCCCAATTGACTCTTTGCTTAGAGTGCTTAGGAAGGATTGTCAAGCCATAAGATACACCCTGGATGACATAAAAGGGATTCATCCTTCCCTGTGTATTCATCGAATCATAATGGAGGATGATCATAAGCCATCAATTGAACACCAAAGAATATTAAACCCTAGCATGCAAGAAGTGGTTAAAAAGGAAATTTTGAAGTTGCTTAAAATTAGTATTATCTGCCCCATCTTAGATAGCACACGGGTAAGCCCGGTCCATCTTGTACTTAAGAAAGGAGGGATGACTATTGTCCACAATGAGAATAATGGGCTAATCCGTGCTAATACTGTTGCAGGATGGTGTATGTGTATCGATTATCGAAAATTGAACAAGGCTAACCGTAAAGACCATTTTTCCCTTCCCTTCATTGACCAAATGCTTGAACTATTGATAAAGAATTCATATTTTTGCTACTTAGATGGATATTGGGGATTCTTTCAAATTCCCTATCCTCCCAAATGACCAAGAAAAGACTACCTTTACATGTCCATATGACACGTATGCTTATAGACGAATGCCATTTAGGTTATGTAATGCCCCTGCCACATTTCAATGTTGCAGGATTGTTGTCTTTTCGAACTTTATTGGGGACATAATGGAGGTCTTTATGGATGATTTTTCTATTTATGGTACAACATATGACCATTGCCTGAATAACTTATCCAAGGTTTTGCAAAGATGTGAAGATGTGAATTTGGTCTTGAATTGGGAGAAATGTCATTTTATGGTGCAAGACGGAGTTGTCCTAGGTCATGTTGTTTCTAGCATAGACATTGAAGTTGACAAAGCCAAGGTGGAGGTGATTGAGAAATTGCCGCCACCAACCTCTGTAAAAGGTGTGAGAAGTTTTCCTGGACACGTCGGTTTTTGCCGACGGTTCATACAAGATTTTTATAAGATTTGCAAAACCTCTCACCCAATTGCTTACCAAGGATGTACTTTTTGATTTTAACAAAGAATGCTTGAGTGCCTTTCACAGATTAAAAGAGGCGTTAATCTCCGCCCCCATAATGCAAACTCCAGAATGGGACCTGCCTTTTGAAGTAATGTGTGATGCAAGTGACTATGCCATAGGGCCTGTTTTAGATCAGCGGAAGGACAATAAACCATATGCTATAGACCATGCAACCTGCACTCTTGACGAGGCTCAAGTCAATTATGCCATGATCGAAAAGGAGTTCTTGGCAGTTGTCTTTGTGTTGGAAAAGTTTCGGTCCTATTGGATCAATTCTAAGGTCATTGTTTTCATGGATCACGCCGCTTTGAAACATTTAATGAAGAAATCTGATTCTAAACCTCTACTCATCCAATGGGTCCTCCTCCTTCAAGAGTTTGATTTAGAAATAAAAGACAAGGCAGGATTGGCAAATGTGGTTGCCGATTATCTATCTCGTTTAGGCCCTGAGGACGTCCCTAGTGAAAAGCTTCCCATTGATGATTCCTTCCCTGATGAGCAGTTATTAGCTATATCCTAACAAGCCGCTCTATGGCATGCTGATATGGTAAACTTCAAAGTGTGTGGCTTGTTACCTCTAGGATTATCCTACCAACAAAGAAAGAAGTTCTTTACCGATGCAAAATACTATATGTGGGAAGTACATTTCCTTTACAAGCTATGCAGAGATGGGATTTACCAAAGATGCTTGCCTAAAAATGAGGTCGGTAGTGCTTTACACACTTCCATGCTTCAACCTATGGTTGTCACTTTGGACCAGATAAAACCATTCCGACAGTATTTCAAGCAGGTTTCTATTAGCCCATGCTTTTTAAGGACACAAGAAAATTTATCATGACTTGTGATAGGTGTCAGCGAGCAGGGAACATTTCTAAGAGGCATGAAATGTCTCAAAGTGGCATACTCGAAGTAGAGTTGTTTGATATATGGGGGATCGACTTCATAGGCCCTTTCCCTCCTTCCCATGACAACTATTACATCCTTGTAGCGGTTGACTATGTTTCTAAGTGGGTGGAAGCCATTGCATCCCCGATAATTGATTCCTAAGTTGTCCTTAAATTTCTGAAGAAAATATTTTCACGTGATGTGGTACATCGAGAGCTCTTCTAAGCGACAACGGCGCACATTTTTACAACAAGCCTCTTGAGTCACTTTTAAAAAAATATGGGATATTTCATAAGGTTGCTACGCGTTATCGTCCCCAAACAAGTGGGTAGGTGGAACTCTCGAATAGAGAATTGAAAGGCATATTAGAGAAAGCAGTGGATCGATCCTGTAAATTTTGGTCCGTGAAGCTTGATGATACTTTTTCGACATACCAAACCGCTTATGAGACTCCTCTAGGCACCACACCATACCGGTTAGTGTTTAGAAAATCTTTTCACTTGCCCGTAGAAATGGAACATAAGGCCTATTGGGCTGTAAAGACACTCAATTTTGATCTTAAAGCGGTTGGGAACGAAGATTGCTGCAACTAAACTAGCTCGTCGAACTAAGGTTGGAGGCTTATGAAAATTCACGTATTTTCTAAGAGCAAACTAAGAAATGGCACGAAAAACATATCGTGACGCAGCATTTTGTAAAAGGTGATATGGTCCTCATATTCAACTCAAAGTTGAGATTGTTTCCGGGTAAACTAAAATCCCGATGGTCGGGACCATTTACCCTTACCAAAGTTCAACCTAGTGGAGCAGTGGAGATAGGGAGTGAGTCTACCGGAGCTTTCACAATCAATGGACAGTGATTGAAGACATATCTGATGGGACAACCAATTCAAAACATTAATGTTCACATGCTAACTGATCTGGTTCAACCATAGAAGAAAGGGCCAAGCACAGAAAAGTTTCTGGGTAATTTCTGACCCCATCCTCCTTCACCTCCTCCTCTCTGATTTTGATTTGTACTACTGCCCTTCCCTTTTTATTATAATGTGAGCACATTGAGGGCAATGTGTTCATTCAAGTATTGGGGAGTTAGCTCCCATATTTGGCGTCTGATGCTTATTTATGTTTTGGTGTAATTGTGCTTTGCATATATTTTTAGTGGTAGTTTTTATAGTTTTTATTTTAGTTTTGTTTTAGTAGCGCATTTAGTTTTGTTCTAGGTTGCATTTTAGTTTCTTTCTTTTGTTAGTTTCTTTTTCATTTTAGTTTGTATTATTTGTTAAAAAAAATCAAAAAACATAAAAAAAAGAAAAGAAAACAATCCTCCGATGATGATCTCTATAGATCTGGTAGCTTTCTTTAGTTTAGTTTGATCCTTTGATTCGCCCAGATTGTGCATAAAAGTTTACGAATGAATTTTAGAACTGTGCTTCATTTTTTGAGCACATGTTGGATGCAAATTTTTTTTCCCCATAAGTCTTTACATGAGATTTGGCATGCGTGTGCTAGTGAGTTAGCTTTGTTTTTGGTAGATATCCCGTGAGATTTTGAACCCTTAGAGGCTGTTTATCATTATTAGTCTCATATTTCTATCATGTGTGACTCTTTCTTGACGTATTTCTCTAGAGCTTCCTTTGATTCTCATTCAAGATCACATTTCGCATATGCATTTCGGCAAAATGATTGAGGAATTTTTCTTTCTTTGATTTGTTTAACACCACGGCCAAATAGCCACCCTTGTTGTGTATTGTATCCCTTGTTAGCCCCTTTGAGCCTGTAACCATTTTTCTTGATTTGAACCTCCTATTTTTAGCCCATGGCCAAATACTTTTCTTACCCTTAAGCCAAGGCTAGAGGAGCGTTACATTCTTTTGCATCAAATTTGATAGGGCGTTAGCATGGTGGATTGTTATTCCTTTTAGTGAATTTTAGTTGTTTGCTGCAGGGATGTAAACATTTGATAAATCCCTTGATTTATATCCCTTGTTTTATTGTGTAAAGTTTAGAGAAGAGTTCGATTTTAAAGTTCGGTATGGGCTTCCTTTGGCTATTCCTTTTTGAAAAAAAAAAAGGAAGAGAAAAAAGGAAATGAGGGGAAAAAAAAAGCAAAAATGAAAGGGAAAAAAAAGAAAAAAAATTCAAAGAAAGTGATTAGCCTTAGTGGGAATGTAAGATATTTGTGATTTTCGGCTCTCTCTTTTCATTTTGGGATTTATTTTGATAAGGTTCGAGAAGGATGTAATATGATGCATTGGAATTGTTTAAGCTCTTAGTCTTTGGCTTCTAGCTCCTTATTTCCAAAAAATATTTGTTCCCCTCTTACCTTTACCCTAGGCTCCGTTACATCCCTATGAAAGTTCTCATGATTGTTTTGTGTATTTGTATTTTAGTGGTGGCAAATTTAAGAATCTTGTTAAGCCTATGGTAGATTTGTGCTCGAGGAATGAGCACTGAGAGAACCTTCATATATATACATTGTCAAACACATGAGTGCTGAGTGCCACATAACTATAGTGAGGTTCTACCGGCCTTGCTAGTTTCGCTTGTTTCATATGCTTGAATGATTGTATTTGACGCTTTGGGAGAAGATTAGTTCAAGTTCTGCATTGTGGTTTGCTAAAAGGTTTTTGAAATTTCATTCCCTATTCTGCTTATTAATGATTTTTTGGTACCTTTTTGGGCTACCTTTTGATTATCTTTGCCATTTGAATGTTACCTATGTTTATTCTGAGGAGGTTGTGTATACCTTTTTAGTTTTGGCATTACTTGAGGACGAGAAACAGTTTAAGCATAGGTGAGTTTGATAAGTGCTTAACATCTAGATCTTTTTAGGACTGCTTTTTCTCATTTTTAGGAGAATTTCATGCTTAATGATATTGTTTACTCTCCTATTCTCGATTTATACTTGGATGTAGTAAGTTTATGTGTTTTGCAGGATTTTTGGCTTTTTTCACCCAGCATTTGCCCTATAATGACTGTGTTTTGACCTCTCTTATGGTCATCCATGAGTTGCTATACCCGTGGAGCAAGAAAATAGTAAGAAACCGGTTCCAGCGCAGACCACGGTCGGACCGTGGTGTATGCCACGGACCGTGGTAGGCCTGTAACTGCTAGCTCTTCATTTTCCCTCAGCTGTGTGGCTGAAATCAACTTGAATTTCCTAAAAATGGCGACGTTCAGTGAGAAAGAAGAGTAATCCCTAGCAACCAAAGCAAGTAGAGTTAGCCTAGTGAAGATTAGTTTAGTTTATTTTCTCTTAAATTTTGTTCTTTAAGTTAAGATCCTGAGGTGGTTCTGAAGCCCTTGGTGAAGGCCATCTCAATCGAGTCCCTTCCGCTCAGATTTCGCCGATCTTTGGTTAGTTTGTTTATCTTTTATCATACCTGAGTAGTTTTCTTAGTCCAGGAATTTAGTAGTTTTTTGGAGGTGTATTGGATCATGTTTTAGTTTATTCAATTGTGCTTATTTTCATGATTGGTTTGATTTCGTTATATCAAGTGCTTGATATGTTGTGAGTTGATTTTTAGCCAAAATTTACCTGCGCAATCGAAACAATAGAGTGAACTTTCAAAAGACGACATTTGGTTATTGGACTGCTTTAATAGACTTAGCATAACTTCATCTCAAAAAAGAGATTTATATGTTAGAAGGGCTAGTAAGTAATTGTAGACTTTAAACTTGGATTAAGTCAAATCGGTTTGAAAGAACGATGTTTGCCTAGTTTAGCCAAATTTGATTGATTTTGAAAGAATAGATCAAGTTTCTAGAAAAGATTACGATTCCTCGAAATTAACCAATTAGAGAATAGCACATGTTTATTAATTTTGATCCAATTCTCTTCCATAACTGCGAAAATTCCTAAACGTTTTTCTCTTATTGATTTAGACGAGTTCATTTGCAGGAGTTAATCGAAACCACTTGAAATAGAGTTTTACTTAGCATAATCAGACAAGACTAGGCTCGATAGATTACTTTAATCTCTGAGGAACGATATTTTTTATATATACTATGACTACCTATGCGCTTGCGGTAGGTAGTGGTCAACCATCCTATAATAATGTAAAGAAGAGTATAGAAGTCGTGAACTTTATGAGGCCGCTGCTTACTTTCGATTGCGTGCCTGCTGCAGGATGCGAGCCATCCTACAGGCACACCTTCGCAAAGTCACTACATCGAAGTGGTGAAGTAAGAGAGATCGTTCGACCTAAGAGCAATGGACGGTCCCATGAGAAGACCATGATTGCCCCGACGGGGGGAGATGCCTTGCAGTTGTCCAGGCTCTCTCGCGAACTCCGTGATTGCGTCTACACCATATGCAACCCCTTCCCAGTACATGGCCCAGTTCGAGGAGCAAGAGCGAACCTCAAGGCTTCAGAAAGGAGCCTCTCGGAGAAGGCGCACTCTTGATCTCCCTTTAGCTCGGGAATGTACACACAGTCCGCTGGCATGAGGCGCGCATAGCCATAGTCCTTGTGTAACACCCCCAGCCCCTAGGCCAGAAGCGTTACGCTTTCCTAACTTCTTACTTAATTCTTGGGACGAAATAGGCAGAGTTCCCCCTAAAAACTGACTATTTCCAGGTTAAAAGCCTTACAATAAGTCCCTGTAAATCAACGGAAGCGCAAGCATTTGAAACATAGCTCATCGGCCACACGCCGGAGTTCATAACTCAACGAGCCACTCGCTCGGAGTACACCAACCAGATTGATTTATGAATAAATAAGAAATGGAAGATACAACTCAATGGTTAACAAAACCGGAGTATTAAGATTTACATCCCAAAACATAGCTAAATTAAATCAGGAAGACATCTAACTACTTGAAGGTTGGCTCAGGCGGCCATACAGAGCGACCTTTATACCATATGCATTACATGAACTAGAATAATCATTTACAGACCTTTATAAACTAAGAGTACATTACATGACTTCATTAAACAAGTAAGAACCCCTTTAATGAGCACATACGACGCCTTGTAAGCAACGATAGGTTCCTTCTGGACTTATCTAACTCAACTTCTTCCCGTCAGAAAGAAAACCTGGGGAAAAGGGGAAAGAGTATGGGATGAGCAACCACACGCTCAGTGAGTGTCCCCCAACCCCCTTAAAACCAAAACTGTTGCAGGCAATACTATCTTTACTAGTCACATATCACGTTTCCATACTTTACTATCATAATAGATATTCATAGAACCTTTATGGGAGGATCACTAAACATAAACTTCACTTCGACCACTCAATCATATTTCTAGGTTCCTCAACGACGGAGTTCTTTACTAGCAAGCAGTTAGGCACGTGAGTAAGTATCGAAGGCTAAGTATAAGGATCTTTTCTTTTCATAACATCACTTCCTAATACTCCATTTGAACTACACATGAACCCTTAATCATATGATGAGTATATAAGGTTATCCCTTTTCATAAACACACTTTTCTTGGCATTTCATTCATATAATATACATATCACACACATAAACACATATCAACGTTCAATCTTTTAGGAAGAGACGCCTTCATTCATAGAATTTTCAACGTGCTATAACTTTCTTTCTCATCTCATACACTTTAAATCAGACAGATTTGCTATGGATAAGAATGATGCCACATAAGATTGGAATTCACATTCAACCATACTTAAAAATCATTCATAATACATCCATTGAAAGCTTTTCCTTTAATACACAGGCTAAGAATCCACATTCATCATATTTAAGAACATTTTCTTTAAATCTGCAATGAAACTTTCTTTGAACATTGAAAGCATTTCATAACCTTGAGGTTCTCAACCTTTTGAAAGAGTTTACATTTCGCATTCGTCGTAAAACGACCCTTGTATGCATTTCATATTCATTCCATGCGGCCTCTTTGGGCCCATAAAACATTCCTTTTCTTTAAAACATATAAAATGGCAAAGGCCAATTGCTTTTTTTAACTTAGTACGAAAGTACTTCTGGCATAAGATCATTACAGGGTGTTGATTGGGTGAGAACTATTCTCGACCCCATAGTGAGACCTAACGCTCACGCTTAAGCTCTTACTCCCGGGATGGCTACATATAACATATCGGACCATTACATTAGCCCTCGTCCGGGCCTCTAGGGTTTATCCGGACTTATCCCCTAGGTTAACATTACATCATATCATATTGTCCGCAGCACATTATCTTAGCCACTTAAAGCGTATCGGCCATAACGGCTAGTAATTTTCCGTTTCAAACAATAAAATCATTCAACGTATAATTCCCATCTCCCTTTTGTTAAAAACGTTTTAGGGATTCCTCCCAAACACTATTTGAATAGCTAAAATAGGTCATAGCTCGTTACTAGATATGGCTATTATTCATTTAAAACACATGAAAAGTCATTTGCTAAAATATCACCCTTCCACGCGCATGTTACATTTTAGACATACAAGAAAAAGGGAATACACATATCACATTTAAACACTTCGTAATCATCTCAATACAATGAGCCACACATGGCCTCGCAATCCACACGATTGCGGTAATTTCACAACCCGAACTCCCTCCTCACAAGCACCGTACCACAGGACCTCGAACGCTCATGATTCTTTCCTCAAACCATCCAACTACCAACTCGATTCATCGTTTCATTAATCACAACATATTATCCTATTAGCTTATAAAAATAAAGGGTGAAGTTTAGGTTCTTACCTGAGCATCCAGCACCATTCAGCGGTGCGCTACAACAAGCGTTCATATGGCCACATTTATTCATGAACCGACAACACTTTATTCAATAAATCAAACATAATTTGATTCTAAACATATACGATACATTTCGAAGCAACTTTCCTAAGCATGAATGTACAGAGAACAGAGGTTCGAGTGAAAACTAAACATATTTCAATAGCTTCGAATTTAATTCGTTTACATGCATTAGTTAGTTTAACTCGAGTCGAACCTAAACATGTTTATATAACTTCGAGATTAATTCCTTTAACATGCATTAGCTAATCCACTTGATCCGAAGCTAAACACATTTCATTAACCTCAAAATTAGCTCATTTGCACGCATCGGTTAATCAATTCGAATGGAGGCTAAACACGTTAAAAGGACTTCGATTTTAACCCTTTTTCATATATTAGCTAAATAACTTGAATAGAAGCTAAGCATGTTAACACAACTTCGATTTTAATTCTCTTTCGCACGTTATCTCATTAACTTGAGTCGGCGCTAAACATGTTAATATAACTTCGTTTTTAATTCTTTTTCATGCATCAACTAATTAACTTGAATCGATGCTAAACACGTTAAATTAACTTTGAATTAGCATCTCAAGCATGAATTACATTCATTGTTTCGAATCGACGCTAAACACATTTAAATTACTTCGAATTAACATCTTAAGCATGAATTACATTCATTGTTTCGAATCGACGCTAAACACTTTTAAATTACTTCGAATTAACATCTTAAGCATGAATTACATTCATGGTTTCGAATCGACGCTAAACACATTTAAATTACTTCAAATTAACAACTCAGGCATCATTCACGTTTATTGGTTCGAATTGAAGCTAAACGCACATAATTTGCATCGATTTACAATCTCAGGCATCCATTAACTACATGCATTCGAATTAACGCTAAACACGTATAATTCACTTCGAATCACAATCTTAGGCATCCATTAACTACATGAATCGAACCTAAGCAGGTATAGCTCACTTCTTGCCATTTCTAACGCATTTAACAAACCCTAACTTAACATGCAACATCAATCTGCTGAAATTCGTTTGAAAATTAATATTAGTTTAGGAGGCGAAGAACACCCACCTGGAATCCAAACTAAGGGCTCGATTTGGGTGGTTTTTGGGTGGTTAGAAATCCGGTTTTGCCTCTCCCTACTGCTGTTGCTGCTGGTGGTCGCCAGAAGGGTGGTCGTGGGGTGGTGGTGCGTTGGCTTCAAAACCCTAACCCTCCGAATTATTGCCATCATCCAACCCTTCTCTACCTTTCTCTTCGCCGGCGGTGAACGGACGGCCAGCAGCTCGCCGTCGCTGCCCATCTCGGCCCACCGTCGCCACCCATTTATCCTTGCTCTTTCGCTCCTCCTCTCTTTCTCTCGCTTTCCGTCAGAGCCACGGTTGTGGCTTGGCCGCGTCCCCGACGTCGCCGTGGCCTGTCGTCGGCCAGCCATCGTCGCACCTCCTGGCCGGTCGACTCCCTCCTTCTCCTCTCTCTCTCTCTCGCTCTCTCCGATGTGGGGTGTCGGGGCTGGGGTCTCCATCCCCCCCTGGTCGTGCCCCCGTGAAAGAGAAAGGGGCTTTGGCCCTCTTTTTTTTTTTTTAATTGTTTCTTAGTCGCTTGCCCAATCAACTAAAATTGTCTGTCTAATTTCTAATCTCGTACCTCACAACCTATCCCGAATCGATAATGCGACCCTTCGTCGATTATTCGATCTCAAAAACGTCAAGGTTCGATTCAATAAACCACAAACTAATTCTAAGGTTGAAAACCTAATCGTTTTCAGGAAACGATTAAATAAATCGAATAACGACTAAATTGAATTATCGATGTAATTTAAAGGCATAAATGGCACAAATTGACTTTGAAATCAATAGAAGCAATAATAATATCTTTTTTAATAAAAGTAGCTCCCAAAAGCACATCGATTAATAATTTAACTCATACGGTTACTAAAAATACGATTTTAGAACGTAAAAAGGACATTTAATTAGCTTAATGGAAAACGAAAATGCGGGGTGTTACACTCTTCCCCCCTTAAAAGAATTTCGTCCTCGAAATTCAATATCTAAGTTCTGTCTTTCCTAGAATGCACACACATAAATAGGATCTATGCGATTGGTTTCCAAAAGGTCATTTTGAAGATATTACTTCTTTTAAATCGAAGGAAAATGGCTTATGGTATCCAGTCTCCTCTTCGCCAATCCTCTTCAAGCGTCTACTCACTCTATTTAGGCGCCGAGGGCAAATCGCATTGAAGAGAGGCAAATGAGTTGGCGTGGAAAACCATATCGAGTTTGTTTTGAAAAAAGAAACATAGATTTTCAATATCTAGACTCAGTTCGCATGGCAAGCAATAATTCTATGCATATGCATCTATAAGTGGGCATCTAAAGGCACGACAATTGAGACAATGACATCTTAAGGTCATACACTAGCAGTCTTATTCTAAAACATGTATTCAAGTCACTTTCGGGATCACAATGATTAACATGGAGACTACTATAACACATTTAGAGTGATAGAAATGTCACATAGCACCTCATAGTATCATTTAAGCATAATGGAATTGCATAATATTAGCAATCCAATATTCTTAAGCTTAGGAGTCTCGGGGAGCATGAACGCGTCTAAAACATACATGGCAAGCAATTTACAAAAGGAAAACATATGCACCAACATTCCGATGTCTGTACATCAATCCCAGCTAACCTTTAGGCTTTTTCATTCGCGACAACTTATTCAGGACATGTCAGGTCCGTATGAAGGCAGTTAACTTAGGCAGGTTCATTCAAAGGCATAAGGATATTGAGTCGTTCCAAAGTCAAATCAATTGGTCAGGAAGCTATCACATCGCACCTAAGCAGTAAAAACATCATGTTACACCACATTGACAATGAAGGGACTCAGAGTAACACTTGAATTCACATTGACATCACGGAGGGGTTAATAACGGAGCACTGAAGGTCAAAAATCATGAATCAACATAAACTAGCGTATCATGTCGAGAAGAATAACTTTGAAATGGAATGCTAAGGCATAATGTAAGTCGATGGTTTTGATGGCGGGGAGACTTCCCGTAAAGTCTCTACTTGGAACCGATTGTCTCTTCAGTCATAGATTCATACAAATGAAGGGTTATCCTCATTTAATACATTAATGTTTGATTCATTGCAGGAATATGCAAGCACAGTCTTCTAAGGACGTCTCATCATGCTCTAGATATGTGTGTACATACATGTAACCCGAGAAATGGTAGTGCTACTATGCCAAACGGTGTCGTATCTAGCTACAAGACAACTAGGTTGAGGGTAAGGCCAAACATGCTAAGCAAAGCATAGTAAGACAGCGTTGGTAGCATATATGATGGCTAGCAAAGCACTAACCAACGCTTCTCTATGAAACCTACCATGTACACATAGAATTCAGCATGTAGGACCTGATGCAGCTAACTTAGTCATACTATGCCAGGATACTTAGTTATAGCTTGTCAAGGATTGTTTTATACACATCCATTCATATCCCTTTAAGTCACGCATTCAAGTATGGTCGCAAGTACGCTGGCATGTCATATGGTCTAGGCAAAGAGGGTACAGGGCCAATAAATGCGAATGAAACCCCTATGGCCACAAGATCTTTTTGCTAGGCATATGAGTCTTTAGCCACTCAATCAAACATATGAAACATAGAACTTAGGCATATATACAATGAGTAACTCCGCTACCATTACGAATATCTTAACACATCATGCAATGATACATACAAGGGTAAGCATTCGAATGCAGAGGCCACAGTCGTGTAGTCATGTCATGAGGTATGTTCACAGTTAGCCACTTAATTATAATGCAAAAGGGCTAGTTGCTATGCTATAATTAGATAAGCACGGCTATATGAAGCAAACATTCACATAACTTGAATTATTTGGCCAACTCAGTGGCACATTCAACTAGAAATAATTTAAACACTTACCAAGTGGTTTATTTACTATACCTCTCACTCATGAAACACACGAATAACCATACATGCCATTTCATATAACAATATGGGCTTCCAAACGTTTATGAAAACATAGCATGTTGTCAAACACAATGGTTCACAATAATGTTGTACAAGAGTCACCTAAACGGGTATAAACGGCAGCAATCCTTATTAGCATTCTAGGGTCAAAGGTATGCCTTGGGCTTGACCAAAGTAACTAGAGACTAGCCATTAATCAGATAACAAGGGGTAAGAACAGTGGCACTACTGGTCTTACGGGGTACATCAATCCTACAGGTGATCGTAGGAGTCCTTTTTGCAGGTCGCTAGCCTTAGGGGGGATCGTCTACGATGTACAATTCCAAAGTCTGCTAGGTTCTTTCTCCCTGAACAAAAGGCTTTAACCTGCAAGGTCCTTAGGTTTTCGAAAGGAAATAGTCTAATTGCTTCTAGCTCTTTCTCTACCAACCTTGAATACGTCTGCTCACTCCATTATGGGGCCCGAGGAGCAAATCGTACCTTAGGGGCAAGAATATGCTTAGAGTTCAGACTTTCCAAGCATTCAATTTCAAACCGTCAAGGAGTATAAGCAAATAAATAAACAACCTTCGATTGGACTAATACTTAACTCATTCATGAGAAAACAAGTTACTAGGCTTACACCCTTAACAATTCGTTCGTTCACCCGCTTAGTGAGCTCACTCGAGCAGTACCTAGCTAGCTAAATACGCCAAGATTCACATTAAACGCACAAGTGTAAACCTAGTAGGCATATATCACATCATTATGAACGCGTTCCTATCGAACTATATGAATGCAAGACTCAGGTCGCGGCCTATGGTCGCAGGACCATGCTCTGATACCATCAATGTAACACCCCCAGCCCCTAGGCCAGAAGCGTTACACTTTCCTAACTTCTTACTTAATTCTTGGGACGAAATGGGCAGAGTTCCCCCTAAAAACTGACTATTTCCAGGCTAAAAGCCTTACAATAAGTCCCTGTAAATCAACGGAAGCGCAAACATTTGAAACATAGCTCATCGGCCACACGCCGGAGTTCATAACTCAACGAGCCACTCGCTCGGAGTACACCAACCAGATTGATTTATGAATAAATAAGAAATGGAAGATACAACTCAATGGTTAACAAAACCGGAGTATTAAGATTTACATCCCAAAACATAGCTAAATTAAATCAGGAAGACATCTAACTACTTGATGGTTGGCTCAGGCGGCCATACAGAGCGACCTTTATACCATATGCATTACATGAACTAGAATAATCATTTACAGACCTTTATAAACTAAGAGTACATTACATGACTTCATTAAACAAGTAAGAAATCCTTTAATGAGCACATACGACGCCTTGTAAGCAACGATAGGTTCCTTCTGGACTTATCTAACTCAACTTCTTCCCGTCAGAAAGAAAACCTGGGGAAAAGGGGAAAGAGTAATGGGATGAGCAACCACACGCTCAGTGAGTGTCCCCCAACCCCCTTAAAACCAAAACTGTTGCAAGTAATACTATCTTTACTAGTCACATATCACGTTTCCATACTTTACTATCATAATAGATATTCATAGAACCTTTATGGGAGGATCACTAAACATAAACTTCACTTCGACCACTCAATCATATTTCTAGGTTCCTCAACGACGGAGTTCTTTACTAGCAAGCAGTTAGGCACGTGAGTAAGTATCGAAGGCTAAGTATAAGGATCTTTTCTTTTCATAACATAACTTCCTAGTACTCCATTTGAACTACACATGAACCCTCAATCATATGATGAGTATATAAGGTTATCCCTTTTCATAAACACACTTTTCTTGGCATTTCATTCATATAATATACATATCACACACATAAACACATATCAACGTTCATTCTTTTAGGAAGAGACGCCTTCATTCATAGAATTTTCAACGTGCTATAACTTTCTTTCTCATCTCGTACACTTTAAATCAGACAGATTTGCTATGGATAAGAATGATGCCACATAAGATTGGAATTCACATTCAACCATACTTAAAAATCATTCATAATACATCCATTGAAAGCTTTCCTTTAATACACAGGCTAAGAATCCACATTCATCATATTTAAGAACATTTTCTTTAAATCTGCAATGAAACTTTCTTTGAACATTGAAAGCATTTCATAACCTTGAGGTTCTCAACCTTTTGAAAGAGTTTACATTTCGCATTCGTCGTAAAACGACCCTTGTATGCATTTCATATTCATTCCATGCGGCCTCTTTGGGCCCATAAAACATTCCTTTTCTTTAAAACATATAAAATGGCAAAGGCCAATTGCTTTTTGCTTTTCTTAACTTAGTACGAAAGTACTTCTGGCATAAGATCATTACAGGGTGTTGATTGGGTGAGAACTATTCTCGACCCCATAGTGAGACCTAACGCTCACGCTTAAGCTCTTACTCCCGGGATGGCTACATATAACATATCGGACCATTACATTAGCCCTCGTCAGGGCCTCTAGGGTTTATCCGGACTTATCCCCTAGGTTAACATTACATCATATCATATTGTCCGCAGCACATTATCTTAGCCACTTAAAGCGTATCGGCCATAACGGCTAGTAATTTTCCATTTCAAACAATAAAATCATTCAACGTATAATTCCCATCTCCCTTTTGTTAAAAACGTTTTAGGGATTCCTCCCAAACACTATTTGAATAGCTAAAATAGGTCATAGCTCGTTACTAGACATGGCTATTATTCATTTAAAACACATGAAAAGTCATTTGCTAAAACATCACCCTTCCACGCGCATGTTACATTTTAGACATACAAGAAAAAGGGAATACACATATCACATTTAAACACTTCGTAATCATCTCAACACAATGAGCCACACATGGCCTCGCAATCCACACGATTGCGGTAATTTCACAACCCGAACTCCCTCCTCACAAGCACCGTACCACAGGACCTCGAACGCTCATGATTCTTTCCTCAAACCATCCAACTACCAACTCGATTCATCGTTTCATTAATCACGACATATTATCCTATTAGCTTATAAAAATAAAGGGTGAAGTTTAGGTTCTTACTTGAGCATCCAGCACCATTCAGCGGTGCGCTACAACAAGCGTTCATATGGCCTCATTTATTCATGAATCGACAACACTTTATTCAATAAATCAAACATAATTTGATTCTGAACATATACGATACATTTTGAAGCAACTTTCCTAAGCATGAATGTACAGAGAACAGAGGTTCGAGTGAAAACTAAACATATTTCAATAGTTTCGAATTTAATTCGTTTACATGCATTAGTTAGTTTAACTCGAGTCGAACCTAAACATGTTTATATAACTTCGAGATTAATTCCTTTAACATGCATTAGCTAATCCACTTGATCCGAAGCTAAACACATTTCATTAACCTCAAAATTAGCTCATTTGCACGCATCGGTTAATCAATTCGAATGGAGGCAAAACACGTTAAAAGGACTTCGATTTTAACCCTTTTTCATATATTAGCTAAATAACTTGAATAGAAGCTAAGCATGTTAACACAACTTCGATTTTAATTCTCTTTCGCACGTTATCTCATTAACTTGAGTCGACGCTAAACACGTTAATATAACTTCGTTTTTTAATTCTTTTTCATGCATCAACTAATTAACTTGAATCAATGCTAAACACGTTAAATTAACTTTGAATTAGCATCTCAAGCATGAATTACATTCATTGTTTCGAATCGACGCTAAACACATTTAAATTACTTCGAATAAACATCTTAAGCATGAATTACATTCATTGTTTCGAATCGACGCTAAACACTTTTAAATTACTTCGAATTAACATCTTAAGCATGAATTACATTCATGGTTTCGAATCGACGCTAAACACATTTAAATTACTTCAAATTAACAACTCAGGCATCATTCACGTTTATTGGTTCGAATTGAAGCTAAACGCACATAATTTGCATCAATTTACAATCTCAGGCATCCATTAACTACATGCATTTGAATTAACGCTAAACACGTATAATTCACTTCGAATCACAATCTTAGGCATCCATTAACTACATGAATCGAACCTAAGCAGGTATAGCTCACTTCTTGTCATTTCTAACGCATTTAACAAACCCTAACTTAACATGCAACATCAATCTGCTGAAATTCGTTTGAAAATTAATATTAGTTTAGGAGGCGAAGAACACCCACCTGGAATCCAAACTAAGGGCTCGATTTGGGTGGTTTTTGGGTGGTTAGAAATCCGGTTTTGCCTCTCCCCACTGCTGTTGCTGCTGGTGGTCGCCAGAAGGGTGGTCGTGGGGTGGTGGTGCGTTGGCTTCAAAACCCTAACCCTCCGAATTATTGCCATCATCCAACCCTTCTCTACCTTTCTCTTCGCCGGCGGTGAACGGACGGCCAGCAGCTCGCCGTCGCTGCCCATCTCGGCCCACCGTCGCCACCCATTTATCCTTGCTCTTTCGCTCCTCCTCTCTTTCTCTCGCTTTCCGTCAGAGCCACGGTTGTGGCTTGGCCGCGTCCCCGACGTCGCCGTGGCCTGTCGTCGGCCAGCCATCGTCCCACCTCTTGGCCGGTCGACTCCCTCCTTCTCCTCTCTCTCTCTCTCTCGCTCTCTCCGATGTGGGGTGTCGGGGCTGGGGTCTCCATCCCCCCCTGGTCGTGCCCCCGTGAAAGAGAAAGGGGTGTTACATTCATTTTAGAACGTAAAAAGGACATTTAATTAGCTTAATGGAAAACGAAAATGCGGGGTGTTACATTCATTTAATGTATGATCAGAATGTCTGAGTCAGTGCAAAACAACATGGAGGTTCATGTAGAGGACAATTTGGAGCAAGGCCAGGGTTCAGGTGATCAAGCCTCATGCCATGAGCCACAACATGGTGACACGCCACCGTTGCCCTCTAAATTAGCTAGCAACTTAGGAAACCTGAGTTACTGGCCAACCTTAGTTACTGAATTGAAGAAGCGAATTCCCCAAGTACCTGCTGAAACCCCACCTAAAGAGGATAAATTGGCAGATAGGGTAGCGCAGTGCAACCCTAAAGTGTATGATGGGAATTATGATCCAGTGGTATTGCAGGAATGGGTAAGGGGAATGGAGAAAATTTTCACAGTAGTTGAGGTACCAGAGGAAAAGAAAGTAAACATTGGGACATATTATTTGTCAGGTGAAGCTGATATTTGGTGGAACACTGTTAAGGGTGGGCTAGTAGGGTCTGAATTCACCTGGAGTAAATTCTTAACAGAGTTGAGGGCGAAATTTTACCCAGTTGTGGTGCAATGCAAAAGGAGAAAGAATTTATGGAGTTGAAAATGAGCGGTAGTATGTCAGTGATGCGGTATGCTAGTAAGTTCACAAAATTATCTAGGTTTGTCCCTAAATTTGTGTCATCTGAACGGTTAAAGATGAGAACATGTGAGGAGGGCTTGACCTTCTACATTCAGAATCAGTTAGCTGGGTAACCAATTCTGACTTACCAAGAGCTGTACGAGTGAGCTGCTGAAGTGGAGCGCATGAAGACGGAGTTGAGGGCCTTGATCCCGATCAATCAGATGAGGAAAGGGATTGAGCGGGGAGTTCCCAGTAAGAGTGTGAATCAAAAGAAACCCACTCCTGCTCCTCCCAAGAGCCATCCTGCAAGTTCTGCAGAGCCCTGTAGGAAGTGCGAAAGAACCAATCACACCAATCCTGAATGCCGCGTTGGCACCAACAAATGCATATGGTGTGGAAGTCCTGAACACCTCATTGCTGCATGCCCCCGATGACTAAAAGCTGTAGACAAAGGCGCAGCAAAACCCTTGGCTCCGCTCCACCAGGGACCCCCACCTTCAAAGCATGCAGTTGCAGGAAGGGCATTTGTGATGAACAAAAAGGAAGCTACTACCTCTGGTACGGTAGTCACTGGAACTCTCTTTTTAAATTCAAAGCCATTTTGTGTATTATTTAATTCGGGCGCCACTCATTCATTTATATCTACCTGATCTGCTATACAATTAAGCCTTGAGAACAGGAGGATAGAAACAAATTATAGAATTAAGCTACCCAACAATTCTGTGATTGAGTGCCCCCTCTCTTATAAACTTGTCCCTATCATCATTGGTAAAACCACCTTTCCTATGGATTTGATTCAATTTGATTTGTCTGATTTTGACATCATTTTAGGAATGAATTGGTTGCACACTTATGGAGCCCAAATCGACTGTGAAGATCTTAAGGTTATCTTGAAAGATGAAAAAGGGAGAAAAGTGTGTTTTTATGGGCAGAGAGAGGTAAAATCTTGTTCTTTGATTTCTGCTATGAAAGCAAGTAAGCTGTTATGTCAGGGGTGTATTGGATATTGGTGTTATGCTATTGATACCCAAATAAAAGAAGAGGAAGCAGAGAATAGACCTGTAGTTTGTGAATTTGAAGATGTTTTCCCTGAGAACTTACCAGGACTTACCCCACAGAGGGAAATTAATTTTGGAATCGAATTAATTCCTGGAGCCCAACCTATTTCTAAAGCCCCATATCGTATGGCCCCAACTGAGCTTAAGGAACTAAAGATTCAGCTAGATGAGTTATTACAGAAGGGCTTTATTAGGCCAAGTGTGTCACCATGGGGTGCCCAAGTGTTGTTTGTCAAGAAGAAGGATAGAACCTTAAGGCTATGTATTGATTACAGGGAGTTGAACAAGATTACCATCGAAAACAAATACCCTCTGCCACGAATAGATGACTTGTTTGATCAACTACAAGGAGTAGGAGTGTTCTCTAAGATTGATTTGAGGTCAGGGTACCATCAACTTAGGATTAAACCTGACGACATTCCTAAGACAGCGTTTAGGACCAGGTATGGTCACTATGAGTTCACAGTGATGCCTTTTGGTCTCACCAATGCTCCTGCAGCCTTCATGGACCTTATGAAAAGGGTTTTCAGACCCTATTTAGACAAGTTCATAGTGGTGTTCATAGATGACATCCTTATCTATTCTAAGGACAAGGAGGAACATGCTGATCATTTGCGGACAGTATTGTAAGCTTTGAGGGAGCATCAACTCTATGGCAAATTAAAGAAATGTGAATTTTGGTTGGAGGAAGTGGTATTTTTGGGACATGTGGTTACAAAAGAAGGAATTAAAGTTGACCCTAGAAGGTGAAAGCAATCACAGAATGGCCAAGGCCTACCAATGTCACTGAGATTAGAAGCTTTCTAGGTTTAGTAGGTTACTACCGAAGGTTCATCAAGGACTTTTCGAAAATAGCTTCACCACTAACCAATCTACTGAAGAAAGCGAGCAAATTTGAGTGGACTGAAAGATGTGAGAAAGCTTTCTAAGAGCAAAGGCAGCGACTAACTACCACCCCAATCCTAACATTACCAATGGAAGGAAAGGAGTATACTGTTTATAGTAACGTTTCGAAGAACGGTCTAGGGTGCGTACTGGCGCAGGAGGACAAAGTAGTAGCTTATGCCTCTCGACAACTCAAGCCGTATGAGAAAACTACCCTACCCATGACCTGGAGTTAGCAGCCGTGGTCTTTGCAGTGAAAATTTGGAGGCATTATTTATATGGGGTATCATACAAGATCTATACTGATCATCAAAGTTTGAAGTATATCTTCACCTAGAAGGAGCTCAATTTGAGGCAACGGTATTGGGTTGAGTTTCTTAAAGACTATGATTTGCAGATTCAATATCATCCTGGTAAAGCAAATGTGGTGGCGGATGCCCTGACTAGGAAGGCGTAACATAGTTCAAACACTGTCGTGATTACTCAATTGAACCTCTTAAGAGAACTTGAGGACTTTGGGATTTAATTAGTGTCCCACAGGCAAACAAATGCGCAATTATAAGCACTGACCATACAGTCTTCCCTAGTGGAAGAAATTCGACTGAACCAGGAAAGTGATCCCGAACTCCAAAGTGTAAAGCAAAATTTAGAAAAAGGGAAGTCTCCAGGATTTGTATGCACGAGGATGGGACCCTGCGGTTCCAGAATCGTCTATGTGTGCCTAAAAATGAAGGATTGAGGAAGCAGATCTTGGAAGAGGCTCACAATACTCGTTATTCGGTGCATCCAGGGGGCACCAAGATGTACAGAGATCTGAGACGATACTTCTGATGGAATAATATGAAGAAAGACGTTGCAGAGTATATGGACAAGTGTCTAACCTGCCAGAAAGTTAAAGTAGAGCATCAGCGTCCTGTGGGGGAACTACGACCCTTTGGAATCCCCACTTGGAAATGGGATTCGATCTTAATGGACTTTGTTATGGGTTTACCCCTTTCAACCTCAAAAAATAATGCTATCTGGGTCATAGTTGATTGACTCATGAAGTCGGCTCATTTCCTGTCAATTAAGGATACTTGGGGAGTTGAAAGACTAGCCTAATTGTATGTTAAGGAGATAGTCCGTCTACACGGGATCCCTTTAGACATAGTCTCAGATAGGGATCAAAGATTCCAAGCACGTTTCTGGCAAGCACTTCAAAAGGCCTTTGGGACCAAACTAAACTTCAGTAGCTCCTATCACCCAAAAATAGATGGGCAAATTGAAAGAGTGAATCAAATTTTGGAGGACATGCTGAGAGCTTGTGTATTGGAGTTCCAAGGGAAGTGGGAAGATAATTTACCTTTGGTGGAATTTTCTTATAACAATAGCTATCAGTCCACCATCAAAATGGCCCCATTTGAGGCTTTATACGGGAGAAAATGCAGAACCCCGTTATGCTGGAGCGATCTGGACGAGGCACTGATTATAGGTCCTGAAATGATTCAAGAGACCATGAAAATAATAAGAAAGATTCAGGAACATATAAAGGTTCCCCAAAGTCGACAAAAAAGTTATGCGGACAAAAGAAGAAGGCCTCTGGAGTTTCAAGTAGGCGATAAAGTTTTTCTGAAAGTTTCACTAGCCAGAGGTGTCAAGAGGTTCAGAGTATGGGGCAAATTGAGTCCAAGGAACATTGGACCTTATGAAATCATATCGTCTAGATCTGCATGCAGAATTTGAGCACATGTATAACGTGTTTCATATCTTTCAGCTTAGGAAATATATTCGAGATCCGGACCATACCATTATATCTGAACCTATTGAAATCACTGAAGATCTAGTATATAAGGAGCGTCTTATCCAAATACTAGATCGCAGGATCAAGCAGCTGTGCAACAAGCAGATACCATTGGTCAAAGTACTCTGGACAAACCACACCTCCCAAGAAGCCACTTGGGAGACCAAAGAAGCAATGAAAACCAAATACCCACAATTATTCGAGGTAATCCTGCATGTTATGGTTAAGTTCATCAGTTTCGAGGATGAAACTTTTTAAGGGGGGAAGGTTGTAATAGTCCGACCCTAAATCATGTTTATTCATTTCATTAATCCATGTGGTTAATTTCATCGCATTTAAATCATCGTTTTCTTTGTTATTTCAATTGGGAGAATTTAAATGGGCCCTCACCTGGCAATTTGGGTTTTTGTTCTTGTCAAATTCTGGAGATCGATATTAGGCCTTGATATTTATGAATTAAGTGATTTAATTATTTTTCATGACACCACAAACATTTAACCTCGAGCTTTGGGAAAAAAAAAATTTGCAAACGCACTCGGTTTTAGCTCTTTTCCAAACCCAAGCCCGTTTAAGGCCGATTTCGGCCCAACGAGACTTGGCTACATTTGTTTAGCTAATTTTCCTTAATTTAGGCCTAATGTAGCATTAGTTAAAGTAGCTTTTGAGGATTAATTTTCAGCCAAGTATTTATTTGCATAAGCTTTTGTTTTGCACCAAGTAAATGCAAGTTATTTTCTCTCTCTTCTTCTCTCCTCCTTCTCTCTACCCCACGGCTTCACCAGAACAGCACAGCCCAGCCGTTTTGTGGTGATTTCCGACCACTTTTCGACCAGCCTCCGGCAAGGGTTGCAACCTGCAACCACCTTCCTCCATCGGCTATCATTTTCCACCTCAAAATCACCAAATATCATCTCCATCTCCACTTGTTTCAAGCTCAAACTAAGTGGCTTCAATCTTGTTCTTTGGATTTTTGGTTTTTGCTGCTTGTTTTGGTTGTTTTGATGATGGTTCATATTGTTTTGATTGAATTAAGAACGATTTTGGTGATGGATCATGGTGGAGTTGAAGTTGGATGATGCTAGGGTTAGGGTTACTTCTTAGTCACGCAAGCTTCATGTTAAAGTGTTGGATATTGATTGTTTTATCCTTGATTTTGATCATCTTTTAATCTATTGAAGTTTATTATGATGTTTATGGTGGTTTAAAATGATGGGAGTAAGTTCAAGTTGTCCTTAAGTTAGGGTTTTATCCAAGAATGCATGGTTTGGACCAAACTAGTAGTGAATTTGAAGTATGTGCAGATGTGACTAGAAAATGAGCTTTATTGGAAATGAATATGAAGTGAAATTGAGTGTGGGGTTTTTGTATGATGTTGGAATGGACCAAAGTGTGTTTACATTCTTTTAAGGAATGGTTTAAGTTGAGGATTTGTGTAAAAAGTGAGGGAACAAACTCAAATAGTGGGGCTGGAATTTCCCAAAAAAAAGGACAACATTTGAGATGAAACTGGTAATGATCGGCCTAGGAAAAATTTATGATTTTTGGTGTATAGATAGGTCAGTGTGTTAGCTTTAAAATGACTCTTGAATCGCATTAATCCGAGGTCTGTGGAAAAAGTTATCGCCATTTTACTGAACCTATGCAGGATGGACTCAAAACTGACATGTTGGTGTTCTAGTCCCATTTTAGGAATCCTATCGTGGGAATCATCTTATGTGTCCTCAATGAAAGTTTTAGAGGACTTCCTAATCTTTTCATATTGGGGCCTTAGGTCTCATTTCGAGGTCAGGAGTATAAGTTGTGAATTATTCTTTCTATACCCTCTTTATAAGCCCTATTGCTCTGAACTTGCTACCGTGCCTTAAATCACATTTCTATGGTTTATATAGTCTTAACATTTTAGTTTAATCTATTAACTGGTTTGTAAACATTCTTCATAAGCCAGTTTTACTTAAAGGCATCAATTATAAGAACAAGCTCGTTTCTGACCTCGTGTTCCTATAATGATCTTTTGAACAGAATCAAGGCCTAAGCCTTTATTCTCTCCACTTTGGTGCATCTTATTATTCCGTGAACTTGCATTTAAAACTTCCAGGTACGTTCATTGCTTGTATCTTTAGAAATCAGCATGTATTTATTGAAATCGTAATGTTTTGGCGAGTACATCAATGAATCAGTTTAACCAGTGCTTTATCACGTAATTAGGGACCCCACCGGTTATCAGTTACAGGGCATTGCCCTCCAGTTACCCGCGCGGTTTCAGCCCAGGTCCCCCAGTTGGCTTGGCAGGTGTACACCTATTCACAGATCGTAATAGTTACGAAGCGGTGCACTAACAGATAATAATTAGTAATTTAGTTTTATATGCGTTTCATTCCCTGTTTTAAAATTAAAATGAATTGCAAAGCGGGCCCAAATAAATTTTTAGTGTATCTTCAACATTACAGGAATGCATGTACTGAGCTTTGGTTCACAGTTCGAAATGTTTTTATGTTTTGTTTTAGGAAAGTGTTCAGTAAACCGCCCTCAGGCGGGCAGGACGGTTGAAGGTGATAAGTGAGCCAGGACTATCCATGTGATTGGCGGTGTAGGAGTGCTGAGATGCTATCACATCATATTGTGATGTATTTTGGTGTTACAACTGTATATTTGAACTAAATTATGTATTTTGGTGTAATCCTTGAGATGATTGAGATGTTAGAACCGTTTCTGTATATAACTAAATGGTTTGAATGGTTGTGATGGTGTGAATGTTTTTTTTAGGGTAAACTTTGGTTTTATAGCTAAGTTGTCATGCATAAGGGAAGCCTCGTCCTTTTTGGACGGCGATAACGCCCCGTTCATTAGGCTATTATTTCTCATTGGCAAACTTAAGCAGGTACATACAAGTAATGAATCATGTATTTTTTGGGGTGTTGCACTGATGTTGACAGGGCTGAAACTGTTTATTGCTTATCTTGCGGCATTTTTCTTTCTTGCCTTCACTTGATTGCTTTTCTTTTTGGCGATGCTTACTTTTCTATTGCTCTTTTGCCCTTTCTCTCTTAGTCCCGTGGGATTCTAGACTATTCCGCTTGAGTTCACATTTTCATCTTCTGATACACAATGGTGTCCTTCCAAATAGTAGCATGCACATCTGCAATCACCAAATATTTCCAAGTGCACCACCTCCGAGGGACGCCATGGTACATGCCACCTACATCAACAAATATTGTGCCCTTTAAGTTTAAAATTTTTCAAACTACATTTATTAAAATATAGAGTGATCTTGTAGTTTACTAACTCAGTAATTGCAGGTCCCACATTAGTGTTGGACATGCTGGAATCTTCTGAAGGCCTTAGACCACTTGTTGCCTTCAGAAATAACATAAGTTACTCATTTAATTATAAAGTAAAAATGAAACTTTTCCATTATTTCGTTGATTTAATTTTAACAATTTTAGTACAGTGATACCTCCGGTGCGAAGACGATGGGGCTGATGTTGACATGGCTAAAACTGTTTGTTGCCTATCTTGCAGCATTTTCCTTTCTTGCCTTCACTTGATTACTTTTCTTTTTGGCGATGCTTACTTTTCTCTTGTTCTTTTGCCCTTTCTATCTTAATCCAGTGGGATTCTGGACAATTCTGCTTGAGGTCACATTTTCGTCTTCGGATCCAGAATGGTGTCCTTCCAAATAGTAGCATGCACATCTATGATCACCAAATATTTCCAAGTGCACCATCTCCGACGGACGCCGTGGTACGTGCCACCTATATCAATAAATATTGCGTCATTTAAGTATAAAATTTTTCAAACTATACTTGTTAAAATATAGAGTGATCTTGTAGTTTATTACCTCAGTAATTGCAGGTCCAACATTAGTGTTGGATATGCTGGAATCCTCCGGAGGCCTTAGACCACTTGTCGCCTTCAAAAACCACATAAGTTACTCATTTAATTATAAAGTAAAAATGAAACTTTTCCATCATTTCGTTGAAAAATTTTTAACAATTTTAGTATAGCGATACCTCTGGTACGAAGACGATGGGCTGATGTTAACAGGGCTGAAACTGTTTGTAGCTTGGCTTGCAGCATTTTTCTTTCTTGCCTTCACTTGATCGCTTTTCTTTTTGGTGATGCATACTTTTTTGCTGTTCTTTTACATTTTCTCTTTAATCTAGTGGGATTCTGGACTATTTCACTTGCGTTCACATTTTCATCGTCCGATCCAGAATGGTGTCCTTCTAAATGGTAGCATGCACATCTACAATCACCAAATATTTCCAAGTGCGCCATGTCCGACGGATGCCATGGTACATGCGACCTTCATCAACAAATATTGTGTCGTTTAAGTATAAAGTTTTTCTAACTATATTTGTTAAAATATAGAGTGATCTTTTAGTTTATTACCTCCATAATTGCAGCTCCATTATTAGTGTTGGACATGCTGGAATCCTCTGGAGGCCTTACACCACTTGTTACCTTCAAAAACAACATAAGTTACTCATTTAATTATAAAGTGAAAATGAAACTTTTTCATTATTTCGTTGATTAAATTTTCACAATTTGAGTATAGTGATCCCTCCCGTGCAAAGACATTAGGGCTAACATTGACAGGGCTGAAACAATTTGCTGCTTGTCTTGCAGCATTTTTCTTTCTTGGCTTCACTTGATTACTTTTCTTTTTCGCAATGCTTACTTTTCCCTTGTTCTTTTGCCCTTTCTCTCTTAATCCAGTGGGATTCTGGACTATTCCACTTGAGGTCACATTCTCATCTTCTAATCCAAAATGGTGTCCTTCCAAATAGTAGCATGCACATCTACAATCACCAAATATTTTCAAGTGCACTATCTCCGACGGACGCCATGGTATATGCCACCTACATCAATGAATATTATGTCCTTCAAGTATAAAATTTTTCAAACTATATTTGTTAAAATATAAAGTGATCTTGTAGTTTATTATCTCAGTAATTGCAGCTCCAACATTAGTGTTGGACATGCTGGAATCCTCCGGAGGCCTTCCACCATTTATCGCCTTCAAAAACAACAAAAGTTAATCATTTAATTATATAGTAAAAATTAAACTTTTCTATTATTTTGTTGATTAAATTTTAACAATTTTAGTGTAGTGATACCTCCGGTGCGAAGACCATGGGGCTGATGTTGACAGGGCTAAAACTGTTTGTTGCCTGTCTTGCAGCGTTTTCCTTTCCTGCCTTCACTTCATTACTTTTCTTTTTGGCGATGCTTACTTTTCTCTTGTTCTTTTGCCCTTTCTCTCTTAATCCAGTGGGATTCTGGACTATTCCTCTTGAGGTCACATTTTCATCTTTCGATCGAGAATGGTGTCCTTCTAAATAGTAGCATGCACATCTATGATCACCAAGTATTTCCAAGTGCACCATCTCCGACGGACGCCATGATACATGCCACCTACATCAGCAAATATTATGTCATTTAAGTTTAAAATTTTTCAAACTATATTTGTTAAAATATAGAGTGATCTTGTAGTTTATTACCTCAATAATTGCAGGTCCAACATTAGTGTTGGACATGCTGGAATCCTCCGGAGGCCTTAGACCACTTGTTGCTTTCAAAAACCACATAAGTTGCTCCTTTAATTATAAAGTAAAAATGAGACTTTTCCATTATTTCATTCATTAAATTTTAACAATTTTAGTGTAGTGATACCTCCGGTGCAAAGACGATGGGGTTGATGTTGACAGGGCTGAAACTGTTTGTTGCCTGCCTTGCAGCATTTTCCTTTCTTGCCTTCACTTGATTACTTTTCTTTTTGGCGATGCTTACTTTTCTCTTGTCCTTTTGCCCTTTCTCTCTCAATCCAGTGGGATTCTGGACTATTCTGCTTGAGGTCACATTTTCATCTTCTGATCCAGAATGGTGTCCTTCCAAATAGTGGCATGCACATCTACAATCGCTAAATATTTCCAAGTGCACCATCTCCGACGGATGCCATGTTACATGCCACCTACGTCAACAAATATTGTGTCCTTTAAGCATAAAATTTTTCTAACCATATTTGTTAAAATGTGGAATGACCTTGTAGTTTATTGCCCTAGCAATTGCAGCTCCAACATTAATGTTGGACATGCTGGAATCCTCCGGAGGCCTTACACCACTTGTTTCCGTCAAAAACAACATAAGTTACTTATTTAATTATAAAGTGAAAATGAAACTTTTCCATTATTTCGTTGGCCAAATTTTAACAATTTTAGTATAGTGATACCTCTGGTGTGAAGATGATGGGGCTGATGTTGACAGAGCTGAACCTGTTTGTTAGTAGTCTTGCGGCATTTTTCTTTCTTGCCTTCACTTGATTACTTTTCTTTTTAGCGATGCTTACTTTTCTCTATTTCTTTTGCCCTTTCTCTCTTAATCTAGTGGGATTCTGGATGATTCCGCTTGAAGTCACATTTTCATCTTCTGATCCAGAATGGTGTCCTTCCAAACAGTAGCATGCACATGTACAATCACCAAATATTTCCAAGTGCACCATCTCTGATGGACGCCATGCTACATGCCACCTACATCAACAAATATTGCGTCATTTAAGTATAAAACTTTTCAAACGATATTTGTTAAAATACAATGTGATCTTGTAGTTTATTACCTTAGTAATTGCAGGTCTAACATCAGTGTTGGACATGCTGGAATCCTTCGGAGGCCTTAGACCACTTGTAGCCTTCATAAACCACATAAGTTACTCATTTAATTATAAAGTGAAAATGAAACTTTTCCATTATTCCGTTAATTAAATTTTAACAATCTTAGTATAGTGATACCTCTTGTGCGAAGACAATGGGCTGATGTTGACAAGGCTAAAACTGTTTGTTGCCTGTCTTACAGCGTTTTCCTTTCTTGCCTTCACTTGATTACTTTTCTTTTTGGCCATGCTTACTTTTCTCTTGCTCTTTTGCCCTTTCTCTCTTAATCCAGCGGGATTCTGGACTATTCTGCTTGAGGTCACATTTTCATCTTCTGATCTGGAATGGTGCCCTTCCAAATAGTAGCATGCACATCTACAACCACCAAATATTTCCAAGTGCACCATCTCCGATGGACGCCATGGTACATGCCACCTATATCAACAAATATTGAGTCATTTAAGTATAAAATTTCCTAACCATATTTGTTAAAATATAGAGTGATCTTGTAGTTTATTACCTCGGTAATTGCAGCTCCAGCATTAGCGTTGGACATGCTGGAACCCTCCAGAGGCCTTACACCACTTGTTGCCTGCAAAAACAACATAAGTTACTCATTTAATTATAAAGTGAAAATGAAACTTTT